>JAOPHQ010000625.1:0-10000 GCA_030340625.1 Merluccius polli
ATGATAATCGTTTCTCGCTGGAGACGTCATTGTTCAATTCCACTCCCAGTCGGGTCAACTCGATCGGATTGGCTCTGAGTTAATCTGCCTATTGTTATTCATGAAGCCTATCGCTTATCACTGCCTCATCGGTCACCTTTGACCCCTCTGTCTGGATAGATTAGTTGATTTGCTCTGATTGGGGCCCCCCTACGCACAACCCCAGGTCAAGTTCATTATGAGAAAGTCTAATTACAAATGTGCCTTGTTTGATGGTTCTTGTTTATATGAGTTAATAAGGGCCAATGAGAGGTGATCAGGAGGTAAATGGGCAATTATTCGTATTACACGTATTAGTAGTATTCGTGAATTTTGACAAATTATGAAAGAAGCTCATAGGGAACAGTGGTTTATTAACAGTGTCCTTCAGAGTAAAGGAAAAGACAAAGAGATCTCTGAAAAATATTTCAAATATATATATATATATTTATATATATGCTCACACGCACATGCACACACGCACAAACTTTCAAGCGCTTCCCACCAGATATGTTGCATCCAAGTAAGTAAGTAGCTAAGATAGAAGAGAGGAGTGGCCCAGAGAAGACTTAAACTGTTAATAATACACCTGACTTGCACACAAAGGACACTTTTCTTACTGGGAGAAAGTGGGCAGAAATGGAATATATGATGACCTTGATGGAGCTCTAAATATAGAGCCCATAACACGCGTCTCCTGCACTAATGATACCGCAGGCCGGAGATTTATTAACCCACCGCATTATTATTTAATCAAACTACAAAATTATATTCATTTGTTTCTGCCTGTAACAAAATGATTCATAAGTAGGCTATCTGGCCTTTCTTTTTTAGGTCCAGATACCTGTGAACGTGTTCTCCGGTTTTAAAGTATTTCATCAAGAGTCGCCGAAAAAAAAAAAATGGCTTCCTGCTCTGTGACAGAGCTTGGGAAGTCACTTGATGTGAGCATGTTTTAAGCATTTAAGGCCCACATGTTCTTTTCATAATACAATCAACGCCGACATCTGTGCACATCTGCTAGAAGCGGCCACATTTTCACCAGGAGGAATGGAGAGAATGGATAGGAACTCACCTGTGAATGCACTTAAGGGGTGGTGGTACGTTGAAAACGCTGAAACGTCAGCCACCTCAAGGTCCTCTAAGCTTCGATAATGTGATTAGCACTAGCGTCGGCTCCAGTATATTTCACGCAGAGGATATTGAAACAAGATGGAAAGAAATAATGTTTGCATTTCACGTATTGATTCAGCACATGTAAACCGGTCAGAGCATCCTGCATTTTAACAAGCTCACAATAATTCACCAATTCCATATCGAGAAAAATACAACAAAACATCTGCTGGATGTAAGAAATATTGTTTTAATGATACAGTGATTGGAAAAGTATTTAACATTAACTATACAAAGTATATAAACTATAACAACTGGCTGTGGTGTTCCGGGAGTTGGCCGAACTCTCCGTATTTCGCCACAGATACAAAGAGGTCCAGACATATAAACCTGAAACATATGTGTATAAAAGTGTGTAATAGTCATTGACAAGGACAGGATCAACTAGTCTGTTTTTTGGTTCAATTTATTGTTGCGTATATACAGTATGTGTAAAGGATAGCCACCGCTACGGTGTAGGATTAGGACACCGAGGGCGCGTTGTCAGACACCGTTTTGTCCGATGCTGTCTTCTCCCTGACACCGTTTTGTCTCAGGTCATGTTTGCTGACTCTGGCACCATTTTGTTCGATGCCCTTTTTTTCCTGACGTTGTTTTGTCTGACGTTGTTTTGTCTAAGGCTGTTTTGTCCGAGTCTGACGTCGTTTTTTGAATGGGACACAATGCCGTATTGTGTTACAACCTGGCATGCTTTTCCCCTGTATCCCGGCATCAGTAGGGGATCTGATGGCGAGGTCCGACGATGTCCTAATATGTGCACAGCAGCTGCAGCGTACCTTCTTGTGATGCACACTTAAGGAGGGTAAACAGTGCTTTCAAGAGACCCCTAAATGAAGTAATCCGGCCACGGTCCTCCCTTTTCTTGCCCCAGGCAGGGTTTTCTGAATGTGAGAACGGTTACACGCCCTTTTTATGTTAATTCCCCCCTCTATAGCGGCTCAATAGGAACCACATGTCTTATTTGGAGAGCGCAGTGGAGTGCACCAACAGAGCCGCCTTTCACTCCCATGCTGCAGCGAGACGGCTGCTGGCAGGAGGACTTAAGAGCCCGACGGGCAGTCCTGGCAGCGATGATCCTTGATTCGGGTCAGCCTTCTACAGACTTCACTTTCAAAGCCTCGCAGAGATCAAGACGAATCTAAAGGTGTTTGCGTATAGCCGTTTCTCCTCAGACTTTTTCTCTCCCATTTTCTTTTTTTTGTGCTAACTTTATTGGCATCTGTCAACATACAGATATGTCAAAAAAAATAAAGTTACCAAAACCAAACAAATACACAGGAGCCATGATACAAATCACTTCTGTATTACAAGACCAAGGAATACAACAGCCAACCATTAAAATGAGACCACAGAGGAATATAAATAGTTTCATATAAACTTATTATATGATTTATTTATTTATCCCCTTTACATTTTAGAGAGTTCCTCATTCCGCAATTCCGGAAACAATCGCAAATTGTAACAGACGTCTGCTCTTGGAGATTACTCATTCAGTTGCTCGGTTTAATATGTTTCAGTTTGACTGTATTTGTGTCAAAATCGTCGTGCGGCACATTGACGAGGACACTTACATCAATTGGAAAAGGTTAACACCCGGGTCTTTTTTTGGTGCCAGACAGTTTAATTTGAGATATTGTAGCCAACTGGCCTGCGTCCATACATAACTCTGCGTACTCCGCGAGAGTGACCTCACCCGGCTTTCTGAGCACAGCGCTGTCCCCCCCTTGGGTGTCACCTGCTTGGTGACAGCGTGTACCCTCTGCCAAATGGTGGTAAACCGTGCCCTTCCTCCGACCTCTCCCAGGACCGCACAGCTCATAATAACATAATATTATTATCATAATAATATCAATTATAACAGGTAGGCACCAATTGGGGTAAATTGTAGAATTGGGCTCAAGGACCTTTTCCCCATGCATAATTATTACAACGATGGAGGATCATTTAGCAATAGCATGTTTCTATCTCTCATAGAGTTCAAAAGATCACTCAGGGTGTCGTGGAAAGAGGAAGAGGCCGGCGGAAGAGGCTTGTGAGAGGTGCGGCATTGCCCTGCAACAGCCTGCCGTATCACGACGGCATTTGCAATATTGCACAATATATGCGAGACAAGGCACATACCGATTCGTATGAAAGATGAGCCACAACTGCCAGCGAGCGATGATGAAGAGGAAGATGAGTGCCCCGGTGCCGCGGGCGGAGAAGGGATGTTTTTCCGCCAGCATTTTTCCAACCTTCACTTTGGGTAGGCACACCGATATACATCACAGTAACTGTTGTAAACACAGTGTCAAGTGTGTGGCGTCAAGCTATAATTTAAGATGCGGTAAAAGACTGCCATAGTTAGTTAACAACACAGACACAAGAATCGTATATTTAACCCTATCCTCTCCACTTGAGCCATGCCACTAGCATTGCAACTATATGCTGTGATTACACCACAGGCAGAAACAAACACAAATAATGGGGTATAATAAAGGGGTAAGAAGTTAAATAATGAGGAACACAGGAGAACAGAATCGGTAATCACGCAATGAACACAGGAGAAGCCCATTTTGACACATGCACATATCTAGTTGCCAAACCATTTAACTGCCACTAACAATTCCTTCATTTAAATGGGCCAAAATCAAAAACAAATCCTATTTATTGCTATCGTTTCCATTCATGAACTGTATACACCTACGCCAGTAGTTTGGGGCCCTTGAATATAGACAACTTTATAACTAACTATAGAGACATCCATTCTGTATGTGAAGCAAATGAAGTTGCAGTTTATTTTCCGAGAATCTGAATTGTTTAATACGGTTCTTGGAATGATCTTAGTATTGGGGATCTTGTCAATACCATTATTTTAGTTGATTAGATCATTTAGCCATTAGACTGATATACAGCACCAGTGTGATCATTATTGATGCCTCCCTACCATTCAACTTTTGCTAGTTCCTAAGCCAGATTGGGTCCAACTGTCTGTCAGTCACGCATTTTCGTCCCGCAGCAACTTTCATCTCTACTCTCACTCTAATTAAATCTATAGATGTCTTTGATTATTCTGTCAGCTGCCTCCTATTTATCTATCACGCCTACGTGTGTGTGTGTGTGTGTGTGCGTGTCAGTGTGTCTGGTGGCGAGAGGGGGCTGGCTGTATTCCAGCCTTTAATGTGTTGAGTATTTTCCGGCTCGAAAACCCATTCGCCACCGCTTTCTCTCGCCTCTCCGATGCCTTAATAGCCGTCCAGGGCCGTACCTGTCCCTTAAGGCGTCGAACAACCGGCTACTGCCGTTGCTATCGATGTTCCTCAACGGCTCACACTTCGCTGCGTGTTCTTTGACAACTAAAATGTGGATGACAGCGGTTTTTCTCGCCTGAATGTGTCTTAAAGGAGCTCGGAGTTGGGAGCCTTGGAGTACCCAGATAGCCCAGCGGCTATTTCCCTGCGCAACACAAGAAAACAAACATCTCTTCGTCCAAACGTCTCTTCGCAATTCCTACGTGCACATGTTTTCCAGCTCTCGTTGGTATTTCTTCCTACTCTGAACACCCACCTGTCTCCCACTCCCCCCACTCCCCCCCACCCCCCCCCCCCCCCCCCCCCCCCCCGCTACCTCTGTCCCGCTGCTCAACTAATTCCTACACTCAATCACTTTTTCGGCCGGGTGAAACAGTGCCGTGGGCCTGGCTAGCCTTTCATAAATATTGTCCATCATCAAGATGAGACATTCCTGGCCAGGCATTCAGGAGTTGCGAGATCGTTTTAAAGGCCCATTCACTCAACTAATACAGCATCTGACCGTTCGGCGACGCCACAAGGGGAACGTCACGCGGCACAACGGAGATATACCTTACGGTGCGGTTGGTTGGTTTAACTGGCTGCATAAGGGCCGGCGTAATTATGCCCATTTTCATGTGATAATACCATCTGTAAGGGCCTGAGAGGTTGCTATTTCCTTTATCCCCCCTCGCTGAAAATTATTACCAGACCAAATGACCGTTTTGGAGAAAACGTAAGGCAATACTGTTTATTTAGCTCAGGTCTATATTTTTGCATACTGTGCACTCAGCCCTCCAGAGAAGGGCAGCATAGGAGCAAACGTGAGGAGGTATACGTGACGGCAGGGGTGGGATGGTTAGCATATATACATGTGTAAGTCATTTCGCAGATTCATGGGAAACACACACTTATACATACGGTAAAGCCCTTTGCTCCAGATTTTGCGCGATTAATTTGGGGAGAAATAAAAACACAACGGCGGCAATAGCGAAATAGGTTCGGATTTCGGGGGACCTTCCACTCGCTGTTCCAATGTAAAAGGACATTTTATTTTTTCCAGGGTAAAAAATGTGCGTAACTCAAAGACTAGCTATCTTCTTGAGCCGGGTTAGCGGTCATTAATAGACATGGGTGGCGTGGGACAAAACGCAGTAGTCATTTCCCTTCCTTAAGACCACCGTTTAAAACTTTAGCTTTTCATTTCCACCCTAAAGCCACCTCCCACTCACTCACTCACACACACACACACACACACACACACACACACACACACACACACACACACACACACACACACACACACACACACACACACACACACACACACACACACACCCCACACACACACACTAAATGGTTTGGGACTGGGATAACAGGCTGAGAACAAATGAAACAACAAACTCTGTCGTCCACACATATAGTACGGTGTGTGTGTGTGTGTGTGTGTGTGTGTGTGTGTGTGTGGAGTGTGTGTTTGGTTGATAGATGGTTTACAGCCTCACCTGTGGCCCCTAGTCAGACTGATTAGACTCGGGGGCCGGGTGGGGCTGCACACCTGTGGTGCATGGGAGTAATCGAGGCGCACACAGCTGTCACCACACACACACACACTCCAGAGAGAGAGCACTGACATGTCAGCATTCATGTCACGTTGGGCGCCAAGTGTGGCAGTAGACCCTGCCGCACACCACGCATGCTTCGCTGGGCCCCTCAGGAGACAGAGGAGGACACAGGTAGATGCTTGTACGTACCGGTTTATTGGAGAATTTGGCAAGATGTTAACAGCCAGAGCAGGTGTTTGAACGCTGACATGTCAGCGCTCTCTCTCTTGAGTGCGCGCGGCGATAGCTGACTTAACCTGTGCGCTTCGATTACTCCCATGCACCGCGGTTGTGCAGCCCCACCCGTCCCCAGAGTCTAATCGGTCTGACTCTGACCAGGTGCGACTGCTTAAACCAGCTATCAACCTCACATACAAAAAATGACAAAAAATGTCAAAAAATGTCTATGGTTTTAAAAAACCCATGGCTATAAAGTTGCATTAGCAATCCAAATACAATCAGGGAAGGGAATGGACATTGTTGCAACAATCGAAAATACATCCTGAGGTGCGAAACATCGGTGTCCAGTCTTTTCTTCTCTTTATTCTCACTCAGCTCCTTTGATGTTTTTTTTTTTTTTGTACGGCTCATCTGCTACTTAGGGGACGGATGTCTTTGTTGCGCGTCTGAGCCCCGATCTCCGTGGCCTGGCTAAAACGCTGGCCATTGTCGGTCGCCTTTTGGGTGATTCCTGTCCCTGCCACTGGCTCACAATGCCCTCGCACCAACAACTGTGTTACTTGCTGCTCTACACTGTATGAGCAGCTATACCAGCGCACACTGACAGGGTGTTGGAGGAATTAGGCTATGTCTTTTCCGTTCCCCGGTTTTCTCATCTCCCCGACACTCGTGCACACACACATGCGCGCGTGTGCACGCACACATGGATAGCAATATATGTACAAGTTAGATGCACACACATATAGACACAAATGCAAGCATATTCCTGCTCCCAAACGAATTGTCGGATTTGCATCTCATTTTGCTGTGTGTGAGTGTGTGTGTGTGTGTGTGTCTGTGTCTGTGTGTGTCTGTCTGTTTGTGTGAGTGTGTGTATTGTTTTTTTTAGGGGTTTTTTCATAGTCCCCTCCTGAATACCATCGCATCACACAGAATCCCTCTCTATGTCTCTTCTTCTCTCTCTTTCTCCTTGGAAAAGGCCAACGCTGTGGCACCAGGGAACAGATTTAGATGCACACTGACAGCTTAATACACCGGATGCCTGCGTATACCCTCCTCACCCTCCTCACCCCCCACCCCACCCCATCTGCACTAGAAGTACGGGTGGGTGGGTGGGTGGGTGTCAGTGGGGCTCAGCGAAGCATCAATGGGTGAGGAGGATCTCTCACTGTTGCGATGCTGAGGAGGTGCTAACAAAGTCCACAGTGGCCACCCTCTACAAAACAAGATGGGGCTTTATGTGTCAGAGGGCTGCTAGCGGGAGGAGAGGGACTGATTAGCAGGTTATGGAGAGTTCACTGGCCTCGGTGAAGCCTGGAAGACCCGCTGGCTGGCATCCCAATGGGCCTGCTATAGCAGGGAGGGCCAACCTGAATAGCAGAGATCCAAGTCTTTGGAGGTTGGCAGAGGCGGAGGCCATGTCTGTATTCATGAGGCCGTGTCCCGGCCACTGGACCTGAGGTAAGCGCCTTCAGATGCAGACCCCTCGACCAAAAAAAAAAAAGGGTACCACACTAGCCAGACTTAAAACCAAATCCCGATCCGTGGTCGACCTTTCATTGAGAACACTTTGAAAGCACGGAGATGAATGCCCCCCTCTGAAGAGTCCTGAGGGATAGGTTCAAGCTCTTCCTATGTCAATGTTTAAAGAGCCACACAATGGGCTGTTTTCATGGGAGCTGAACTCAACACTGGCTTGTTTCTGAATCTCAGTTTTACATCGAGCCAGTGGCGCCGCCCATGCTCCGCACATGGTTAAAATCCTCCTAATTACTCGCCTGCTCCCATTGACTTTATTTCACAGTTTGGCAAAAGGTGACGTAAGGAGAACATATAAAAGTTGCCATTACTCAGTATTATCGCATCGCTCCCATTCTGCCTCTTTGCAACTAGCTAGAGAGTGCAGGCTGGCACTAGGTAGGCTATACCTGTAAACCAAAAACGGCTTAATCTTCACCTTAGTCACAGTGTAGTACACTCATTAAGTAGCAAATCTTAATTTTGTGAAGCTATGTATGCAATTCTTATCCAAACCCGCTGATGATAGTGTGCCTTTTCCGATACCAATTTGTATATGCGGTATTGAGTGCCAAATTTGCAAAGATTTTGACATCTCTTTATCTATAAAAATAGCCTGTAAAAATAACCCCGGTACTGGCAATCTCATGTTAATTGAAACATTCTGTGATTTCCTCTGGAAAAGCAGTTTCCCCCCCCCCCCCCCACGAGAAGTGCTCTCATAATACATCAATGGTATGGAGGTGCTTGGCGCTATCCGACACGGTCCTATCTGTCTGGTGTCCAAGTCCATCGACAAACTCTCCTGAACCCTGCTGAGCTGTGGAAGCACTGTGAGGCGCTGTGGTCCTTGTTTATGAACATAACTGACATGCTGGAAGAGTAATTGCTCATAAGCTATTCATGAGTTTATGATAATACAATAATGAATACAATATTGTAATCGTATATGTCATGAGCAGAGCTCACTTGCTCAAACCCTCTTGTGACTGCTTAGAGTTAGAATGAACAAGACAAAAGTGAATTTGACATTTTGTAAAAAAAAAATTAAAAAAGTTTCTAATTTTTTCTCGTGGTTTCCATAACTATTTCTCAGTCCACTATTGACATGGCTGGTGTGTCTCCTCAAGCTCCTAATAATGAGCAGTAAGGAATGGTAAAAATCTCTGACCCAATGTGCCATGCCGTCTGTGCTGCAGACAGACAGACTGTCAGCCAGTCTGCCTGTGGTATGTCCTCACCCAAGGAGCAATCAAAAGGTATAAGACCAGATGTACTTCCCCATTACCGCCTGACACAATAATACCAGCCCATAGCTTAGAGTTCACTGGATTTTCGCAGGCAGAATCTGTGTGGACGAATGTCTATTCTTCCCCAGGCTTTTGAGAGAAGAACAAACTAAATATTGGAATAAGTTGGAAGCTGTTGAATGCGAAGGCACAGGAAATGGTGTCCTATTATTGTATTGTCACAGACTGACATTTAAATTGTGTGCCTGCCCAGAAGCAAATGACAAGACAATGGCAAAGTAAATAGCATCCGTTTTTGTTGGACTCAAGGAATATGAAAATGTTCCTTACCAATTTTAGAATACAATACAATACAATACTATACACTTAGTACACGTAATACACTTTCAAAACATTGTTCATATTGCCAACCATTAACAATTAATGTTAAAACTTAAATTTAACTTAAAACTTGAATAATAAACAAAGAAGAAAACAGATCATTTAATGTAATACAATCAAATCACTTGTTTCTTATTCCTTGGACGAACCAATTTTACAGGTCATTTTTTAGAAAAGAAGGTATGTGTTTTTTGTGTTTTTGAGTTAGTTATCTATGCATAAAGGTTTACAACATAAATGCAATGGCACTAATATAAATGCATACTGTGTCGGTGTAAAACATCGACACTTTCATCCAAGGTCATTGGATGAAAGACTCTATAGCCTAAGAAACACCACTATTGATAACTATGCCTAAGCATGTATGATTCTACCTCTTATTTGCCCATTCACTCTCCCTATCCAAAGGAATCCGTCTTAGTTTGTTTTTCCATAATATATTTTCATTGTAACTTAGACTGTGAAAACAGCATGTTTTCATAGATGGACAGAGGACAATTATAAAATTCCAACAGGGATTCGCCCTGTTCCCAGTCACACTCGGCTCATTGAAACCAATGCAGGTCTTTGCAAAACAAAGACCAGAACCCTTGTTCCAATGACCTTT
>JAOPHQ010000625.1:15000-42500 GCA_030340625.1 Merluccius polli
TCATGTACATGATGGACGTCACAAGGTCGACATGGTTTAGCATGAGTCCTTTGCAGCGCTAATTAAATCTTGTTAAATTGAATCATGTTCACCTTCAGTTCTTCTTAAACACGTACAGCACAGGGGTCGCGACCCCCGGTCATATTCATATCAGCTAACGTTATGCATTCATCTATGAGGGCTGAGCGGAAAGGAGTACATACAGTCGATGCGTGGTGTTGAGTGACGCCATGTTGATGTACAGCGCGTACATGCTGTACAGCGCGTACATGCTGTACAGCGCGTACATGCTGTACAGCGCGTACATGCTGCGTGTGCAAAACGCAGTTAAAGTCAATGGCTGTGCGAACAAAAGACACTTATAGAGCGAGAGAGGATGTGTTCCCGTCGGTCTGAGAGGAGGAGCTTGTAAATCTGAAAATCCCAAAGGCCTCTCTAGTACGACAAAATCAGCGCCATTGGCTGCATCATCGATGACCGCAAATGTAAAGGCACCTTTAATAAAAACACACACGCGCACACACACACGCACACACGCCTTCCATCACTTTGACGTGTACCGAAGACGACAGACGCGACTGACTGTGATCAGGGCTGAACGTGAAGATGCGACGCCTGCAGTACAAACAATTTACCAAAGCCACTACCGTGCAGATGTCAGTGGGGAAATGATGGACAGGGCCGGAGGAGACAAGGAGACAGAGAAGGAGATGTCCAAAGTCCAAAGACGAAAAAGAAAAAAAAAAGTTAGTTAGGATGAGGACAAAAGAGATCAAAGGCAGAGAAAAAATATATATATATCAAAAATAAACGTCAAACCTATAGAGGGGAACTGATGGATGCTAGAGGTCAAGGCAAGAGCATTTCTTGCCAATGGCAGCCTTGGTCTTGGCTATAAGGTTACATATTGACAGACACGCACACACACACGCTCTCTCACACACCCATGCTAGGTCTAGGAGACTCATGATTGGCTTATTGATCGCGCCGAGACAGAACAATCTCGGAGGAAGGGCAATGGACTTTTTACAGTGCGACCGATCTTGTCCGGGTCACTGCTAACAGACTAACAATAGGTGACTGTCCTGTTCCTGACTGCACTGTACCGCTCAACTTCCGGACCAACGGCCACCGTTGAAATGAAAAAAAACACACACGCATTATGTGATTGACCGTGATACGATTATAGCGCTCCCCGAAGTACACTTGATTTAGCCAGTTAGTTATTGTAACGCAATACAAACTGTAAATAAACAAACTACAATCTCAGTATGGCGCCGTCACCGACATTCTCAACAGTATATTTCAGGCTTTTACTGACAACGGTGCGCCTCTGATTCGTTATTTTGAAATTGCATAATCATATTTCGCAACGCAACAAAATGAATTAATTGTTCCAACGACTTGCCAGACAAAAAAAACAAAAAAAACAGACTCATTTGTCCGGGTGAGCAAAGGCAGCTCTCTATTCCCTCACACCAGAGGGCTACAGCCCAAAGCACACACCCGCGTCGGGACAGATGCAAAAAAATGTTTTGCGTCCAAAATAGTCTCGAGCGAGCGATACGAAGCGAGCAGAAAACGCCACGGCCTCTGCTCTGCTACCTTCCGGCTCCGTGTGCTTCGCTTCGTTAAAACAATTTCAATTTCTTCCCTGGGATCGCGCTACAAAAAAACAAAATTTTGCGCTCGGCGCACGCTGGGTTTTAATAAGTTAACCAGATGCGTCCTCCAAATGCTGCCATATGCAAGGACAATTAGCTTCATCCTCAGTCAAGCCCCCTGGTTTCCCATACAGATGTATGTAATTCCTGTTGGCCACCAGCGGACGCACCCATATCATGTGACAGAGGTACACAAACACAAGAGAGCAGAACCAGAGCGGTCTGTCTCACCACTGGTCACCACCACTGGGACCACCCCCCCCCCCCCCCCACCCACACACACACACACACACACACACACACTCTAACCCCCCCACACATGAGATTTCGCAAACCAATTCACACAGACCGTTGGCTCGGTGCTGAGAATGTAAGAGCAATAGAGAAAAAGAAAGAGAAAGGGAAAGGAAAACAGAGAGAGAGACAGAAATAGAGAAAGAAAGAATGCAAGAAAGGACGAGAGAAAGAGAGAGAAAGAAATAAGAAAGAAAAAAGACACAAAAAAAACAATGACGGTAAGAAACAACGAAACAACGACGGTATGAAACAACGAAAGAACAGACCAAAGTACGGAAGACCTGGCATCTGAACGCTTGAATCACACGGGCGGAGCACTAATAGAGCCGCGTATTTCACAACAGAGAAACGCGTACGAGCAGATACTGTAAATCTCTGCCACACAACATCTTCAATGGGTCATTTCAAGTTTACCTGAGGCCCCTAGTGGCCCTTGGCTGCCTTTCCCATGGACGCATTAAACTCTGGCCAGCCTTGTGCTGACCCCGGCGAGGTCGACGTCCAATTTCAACATTAACGTAATATTAAATACAATATTTCAATATTTATGTGTATGTGTGTGTGAGTATGTGAGTGTGTGTGTGTGTGTGTGTGTGTGTGTGTGTGTGTGTGTGAGTGAGAGTGAGTGTGAGAGAGAGAGAGAGAGAGAGAGAGAGAGAGAGTGTGTGTGTGAGTCTGTGAGTCTGTGAGTGAGTCTGTGAGTGTGTGTGTGTGTGTGTGTGTGTGTGTGTGTGTGTGTGTGTGTGTGTGTGTGTGTGAGTGTGTGTGTGTGTGTGAGTATGTGAGTGTGTGTGTGTGTGTGTGTGAGTCTGTGTGTGTGTGTGTGTGTGTGTTTCCATTCAGACCCCCTTTCATGCGGTGGGTGGGCCAGAAGGTTTAGGGGTGTGGAGGAGAAGCAGTCAGACAGACAACCCCCCTGCCAACCCCCTGCAACCCCCTGCCCCCCCCCCCCCCCCCCCCCCGGATGTAGCCGGTGTGGGTTAGCGAAACACACTCCATGTGGTGGAAACAAGAGGTCACCGTTGGCTCTCGTCCCGCTGTTAAGACGGAGCGGCTCTCCGTCCACCGCGGTTAGAGGGGTTGCGTCTGTTTATCCCCCGCACAATAAGGTCAAAGGCAGAGCCCGGGATACATTTGTTAGGCATTACCACGGCATCGGAAAGGAAAAAAAAAAACAGCTCTCCAAACCTGCGAACCTGCCTATCTAAATATTTGGGGTAACTGAAAGATAACCAGTGATCTCAGGGAACACATGGGATGGGTTTGGGACTGTATATTTTGTCTGGGAAGAACGGTGCAGAGATCATGGAAGGGCTAACACTATATAGGACTCTATAGGAAACAAGGTGAAGCCTTGTGTAAGAGAGCGGGACCTTGGTTCAACCTGCGACAAAGCACAACTAAACTGATTACCGAAATGAAATCTTAATTTTGAGACTGAATGGTGAGATTTGAGGTCACTATAGGGGGAGAACAGAGGAGCCTGCCGCGGCGGTCTGGGAAAGCGGCCTGGGTCACATGTTCAGTGTGTGATGCTAAACTTGTGTGAGTCCATCGCTAAAATGTGACAGTGGAGTCCAGCAAAACAAATCTCTATATTCTGTTGTGCTTTTCTGTGTATTTAATGGGTTTGCTTGATTCATATGGTGTTGATAATGATATAATCATTATCAACCATTATCATAAAGTCACAAAATAGCTTTCCACACTTTGCCTTTTTGTCTTCTTAGTGTGTGTGTGTGTGTGTGTGTGTGTGTGTGTGTGTGTCTGCTCTTGACCGATTACACCACATGACCACCATCAGGATTGACAAAGGTATTATGTTTGGGCGTGTGTGTGCGTGCGTGCGTCCGTGTGTGCGTGTGTGTGTGCGTGTGTTCCTATTCATCCATTCATCCACAATTATCCCCAGCCTAACGTCTCACACATTACCGCCCCCAAACCCCCCCCCCCTATTATCACCCGGTAAAAAACACATCCCCAGGCAAGCATGGAGCGGGGGGGGGTTGTGGGATGCTGCAGGTCAAAAAAAAGTGAAATATTTCTTCTACAGATGCTATGACACCACCGGCTGTCTACTCCTGGCAGAGTGGGGGAAAAACAGCAAAACTGAAAAAGATGCAGGGAGGAATCTGGAGCAAGATGAAAAATCATCAGGAAGCGGGAGTGCAGCCATTTCTGGCCGGCATGTGGGAAGGAATCTTTAATTAGAAAGTGTTGAGAGATCAGAGTTTTCCCTTAGAGCGATCGAAACGCGCTATTTCATGTTTATATAATGCATATGCATGGAATGGAGCAATCAGCTGAAACCAGATACCTTATTCCACAGAGCGCAAGCTCATATACCACAACGCTTTCCTCCCCCCCCCCCCCCCCCCTCCCTCCGACCCATTGCGCTAAAACAAAAGGTTACCAAAGGTTTGCTCTGATCCGGGGCAGTCACGCATGTGAGGCCATGATGTGACTCCTGGTATGCATGGCGCTCACACATCTACAGGCCAAGGTCATGACGAAACGAAATCCCGCGGATTCTTGTCACCTCCCGCTATGATGTCGTTCCCAAAGCCCAAGTAGGAAATCATCATCATCATCATCATCATCATCATCATCATCCCGAGCGCTTCTTTGAAAAAGGATACGGATACATGGGAGCGGGGGGTGAAAGGTTTTCCGCAATCAAGCGACGCCGTCTCGGATGTGCCCCACCCACGGGTGCAGGTTCGCTCTTGTCCCCCCCCCCCCCCCCCCCCCCCCCCACGCACCACCGCTGAGAGCGCCGACGTCTGCCAGCCGCATTAGATTCAGATCCCTGCAGACTACATCAGCAATCACAGATTATAAACCTAACACCCCCCCCCCCCCCCCCGCCCTCATCTGAAACAGTCACGCTATGAATACTGGATTACGGGACGGGACGGGGGGGGACAGGACAGGGGGGGGGGGGGGGGGGGGTCCTGTCTAAGCTATGTAGACGGATGAGGGAAGGGGGGGAAAAAAGAATGCTTGGGTTTCCTAAATAATGAAACGGTCCTTGGGCTGATGCTTCCTTATCAGCCCAATAGACGGAGAAAGAAGGAAAAAAAAAACCTGCATTATCTTCAAAAGGGGTTTTTAAACGCCTGCCTGATTGCCGCTTTCGCTCGCTACCCGGAGCAGCGCGGGGAATAGCATCGGGGGAGACAGTGCTCCTCTCAAGCACTTTATATTCCATTCCCAGTGATGTAATATGCAAATCGGCGGAGGTTAACCAAAAGTCAGAAGCACACACACACACACAAACACCACACACACTCAAAAACTTTTACTTAGTTTCTGTGAGTACCGGCTTAATATGGATAGAGGGTTCGGCGCAGGCCGTACCCTCAGAGTGATTGTGGTGAATGTGAATTCAAGAGGGGTTTTGGACACGAGTCGATCTAGTTAGATTTGGTACATGTTTGCACCTGTTTGAAAACAACCAAGAGCTAGTATTAGCGCTCAGCGCCAAGAGACGGTCTCTGTGTCTCTTGGCGAATGTCATCAGCCCACCTCCACCAATGCATTGTAGTACAAGTGGCGGCAAAGCTTCTCATTTATGTAGGTTGACAGAATAGATAAGACTCTTTGAGGAGTACGCACAGGGAACACATTTGTGTGCTAATATGAAGACAAAGCACTGTCATTTGTGCTTGGGGACTTTTGCAGGCTTGCTCTTCCCATATCTAGGCTTCTCTGTCTGCCTCGCACCGCCATTTATTTATCTTCCTTTCCTTTGTTTCCCAGGTGCAAATGCGCTGTCAAAAACATACAAAAAACGCTGTTTTATTTTCACCTTCAGTTTTCTGCAGTGTGTGTGTGACACCGAGGAGCATTCTTAGGTGTCCAGATTTTTTATGAAGATGTAATTGATAAACTAGATATGTTCATCTGTAGTTTTGTCTGTCGTCGTCCTCCTCGCAGGATAGGGTATGAATCGTACCCTGTGGCTAGGTAAAGTACAATTACAAAAATTACATTTTTGTAATTGTACTTCTGAGACATGTGTCTCAAAAGTACAGAGGTGTGGTCTGATCTCTTTCCAGATCGATCTCCAAGGACGTTTTTGCGGGACCGTGAGTCCGTTCTCTGCATTGAGAAACCACCATCCCTGTCCTTAATCAATGGCAGAAAAGAGGCAATAGGAGTGTAAAGTTGGGCAGGGTGGATGGGGATCACAGAGCTATTAACCCCAAACAAGCTGCAGAGGAATCAGCAGATGGCAGGGGATGGTGAGGGTTTGGCCAGATTAGCCTGTGAGCACTAGCCCACACATGGATGTCCTCCCTAGGTTGGTGTGTGTGTGTGTGTGTGTGTGTGCATGTGTGTGTGTGTTTGAATGTGTGTGTGTTTGAATATGCGTGTGTTTGGATATGTGTGTGTATGTGCGTGTGTTTGGATATATGTGTGTGTGTGTGCATGCGTATGTGTGTGTCTGTGTTGTGTGTGTGTGAGTGTGAGTATGTATGATGATAGAGCCAAGAACCTCTTATTGTACTGCGTGCATGTCAGGATACAATAAGAGGTTCTTGGCTCTTAGTTCTTGTATCCTTTCCGTTGGCCAGCAAGTGCTTCAGCCAATCATCATTTGCGATGCTTTAATTGGCGCCATGAAATACAAATGACTGAAAACAAACATCTTCATTGTATTTCTTTTGGCATAACCAAAACCCAACCATTTAAGTATTAGATTAGTGATGCTAAGGTAAAAAGGTTGAGTTCAGTCTGTGCGACTCTTTCTAATGACAATACTGATACAAGCAATGTGATTTTACTTGGAAGGGGGAGTAGATCTGCTTGCACAACAGCAGAGGCGCTGGCATTGTTGTTTGTTTAGGGGCCGTTCCTGTATTCCTTTTAAAAGTCAGCAAATTGGTCTATAAACACGCCAGGGGAGCATGGGGTTTGGACTGTTTATCGGGAGGGTCAAGCAGGATGTGTGTTGACCTACATAATGAGATTAAGATAGATGAGGGTGTGTGTGTGTGTGTGCGTGTGCGTGTGGGCGTGTGTGTTTGCGTGCGAAGGGGAAGACTTCCAAATCGGGAGACAAAAATGAGAAGAATTGAGAGCAGAGGATGTTCTTCTTCAAGATGGAGAGATGATAGAGAGGACAGAACAGGGAGGCACAAAATGAAATGAATTGTCTGCGTGACCATCAAGCCCGGACAGGTAGAACAAGCCATTCCTCAAGGACATTAACACCGCTCGCAATGTCCATAAAACCTTTTACGCGGCGTTCTATGGAGACATTTACAACGGCGGTGCGCTCGGTCGTAATAAACGGTTCAGTGTTTGAGTGCATCGCGTTTAATAAATGCCCGGCGCCCGGGGGCCAACACTGCGGCTATATGATTTGATTCCCTTGATTTGTGTGTCCACTCCAAAACAAAGCACAAATTAACAAACGGGGACAAATGACAATGCATTCGATTCCAAAACATACTTTAGAGTTCGCTGTCTGGTAGTTACCTCACTCGGGTAAAAAAAGTGCAGTGAAGTGCTGTTGAAGGTGTGCAATAAAGTCAACACAAATAATTTTTATGAAACGTTTTCTGGTTAAAAGTAGGAAGCAGCGGGTGGCTTGCTGTGGGGTTCACCTTGGAGAGCTACGGCTGGGGATAGGCGGTGGGGGGGCGGGGGGAGTCGACAGCAGCAAAGACTGTCATCAAAGCCGCATGATAATAGATCCTTTTCTTCCCTCATCATCTCTCCCCACCCTGGCGTACACAGAGGGTCCCTGTATCAGCTGTTTCTCTCGGTTTCCCTTTCTTTTCGTTTTTTTTTTCGGTCTTGCCCTCCCTCGCTCAGCGTTTCTCACTCTCCTTGCCCTCGCTTGCTTTGCTTGCTTGCTTGCTTTCAATTTTAATTTCCCTTTTTTTCCGTCTCGCTGCCTGCAGTGCAGAATTGCACGTGAGGGTGGATATCAAGGTGTGGGGCTTTGATCAGCCTGGGGGGGGGGTTGGCTGGCAGGCTGTCTGGCTGGCAGGCTGGATGGATGGATGGACGGACGGCTGGATGGTGGCTGCTAGAAGCTATCGTCGTCCGCATTATGTTCATTAGCACAAAACACTCACTTGTTCTCAGAGAGAGCGAGAGCGAGAGAGAGAGAGAGAGAGAGGGAGACAGAGAGAGAAAGAGAAAGACAGAGAGAGAGAGAGAGAGAGAGAGAGAGAGAGAAACAAGGACAGAGAGACAGAGAGAGACAAAGAAAGAAAGAGAGAGAGAGAGAGAGAGAGAGAGACAGAGAGAGACAAAGACAGAGAGAGAGAGAGAGAGAGAGTGTGTGTGTGTGTGTGTGTGTGTGTGTCTGTGTGTGTGTGTGTGTGAGGGAGAATCATATCTATTGCCTCAGGTAATAGAAAGAGCACAATGGAGGTAGAAACAGTGTGTCGGTGACTCAATGCTTAAGGCAGCAGCAGAAGCCAGCAGTGTGTGTGAGTGGAAGTGTGTTTGTGTGTGTGTGTGTGTGTGTGTGTGTGTGTGTGTGTGTGTGTGTGTGTGTGTGTGTACAGAGAGGTTTATACTCAACTCACTCACTTCAGCGTCTCTGGAAGGGTGCTTCCAGGAGTGTGTGTGTGCCCAGCAGAGCGTGTCCTACACTGACACATTATCAACCTCTCGACTGAAGGGTGTGATTAAAGGGAAGGTGCTCCTCTCCTCTCCCCTTACCAAGCCCACTCTAATATAGCTTGTAATGCCACTCAATTGTCACTTCCCCATTTAAGGAGGCGCCGCTGCCGCCGAGAAAGGGCAGGAAGATAGATGGAGGGGGCAATTTGCACCTTGCTAATACAATACCTGTTGTGTTGGTATTTCGGGCATAAAAAGCTGCCCTGCTCCTATTTATACGTATATGATGACATTGGCTCAGAGATAAAGGAAGATACAGAGGGGTATTTGTTTTATTAACAGGAAAATAATGAGTGAGGAAATATTGTTAATATGTGTTTGTGTGATGTGTCATAATGATGGAATGGACTTTTTGGTAACAAGACAAAAAATCACTGGAGTTGAGTATGTGAGAAAGGACGTGTCGAGATTCAAGAAACACATAATAATTGCCCACAAACTCATTGCTTTGTGGTCAAACAACACTGCATCTTTGAAAAAAAGAAAAGAAAAAGTCTGATTTATTTTTTCTTATGCCATGTCTTCTGTTGAGAATATATTATGTAAAAAAAATAATGTTTTTTATGTGGCGTTATGCAAAGACGTGAATAGACGCAAAGGAAAAATTGGCGTCGCAGAAGCCGCAAGTAAACACAAAGGATCGCGGCGAGGTGAGAATGCTCTTCACGTTTTGGTGTGAACACGGCATTAGGGTGTGCTGCTTTTGTTAGCCTGTCCATCCGCCTATCCAGATATTCATGTTTGCATTTTGCAATGAATATCAGTCTGGCGTTGTGTGGGCAGCAATTGATTTCCAAATCTGGCTGCGGCCTTACATTGTTCAAAGAACTCACAGCCCATCAGAGTGACGCTGGTGCTCTTGCCAAATCCGGTTGGAAGTAAAGCAAAAACATACTGAAATCTGAGAAAAGCCTTCCGTGCAGATTCTGTTACTCTTTTCACATCATTCGGTCTATTTTGGAAAAAAACTGTTTTGATTGCTCCATAGATTGCTACACTTTCCTCGGCCGCCGCCATTTTTCATTTGTGTGGGATTGGGATGGTCTCCTGAGGCGAGGACGAAAAGATTCAAAGATGTGATTCAAATGTTGTTGTTGATGGTATATTACGTAACAAGTAACAGTCGAGGCAGATTTTACATCTTAAAATATATCAATATTTTTGTTCAAGTATAAGAGCCTCGTGAGGAAAGTCTCGACATTATTGAATACCGCAGTGTGCGAGACGCAGACGCAATAATCACACTGAACCAATTATTCGGCAATCCTAAATGATGAGGTCCAAAGACACATGAGGGGGCGTCGCTCCTCCACCACCTCCACAAGCAGTCTGTCGGAGGCTGGCGAAGACGCAGGCTTCAATCACCAGGGAATAGTTGTTGGAAATGGAGCTTGTCAGACGTAATAAACTCAGAGCGAACTAATGGATTATTGGCCAGATTTCTAACGGTACTGTTAGCGTGCGGCCTGGATGAAAAATGCTTGCAAAACGTTCAGACAAATTCAAAAGATTTTGGTCCCGATCTTCCAAATAATCGAAGGAATAGAAGGAAAGTGAGAGACTGAAATGACCTGACGTTGCAAAGGGGTTTGATGGAGCATCATTTTCTGACGCTTAACGCGCCCCTTGATGACCCTTAATAACAATGTATTATACATTTCTTGTGCATCACTTTAATGATATTTCATCAACAACAAAAAAAAACACCTGTACTGGAACCACTGTGACAACTATAGTCATACAAGTGAAGTTCTAAGACAGGCTTAACATGTCACATCTCACCGCTTATAATTGCACCCTGTCTGCCATAATTAACAGATATAATCCCATTACAAGCAGGATTAATGCTGCGTCACACTTCAGTTGCACATAAATAATGTGTGTGAATGTACGTGTGCATGTGCGTGTGCGTGCATGTGCGGGTGTGTGTGTGTGTGTGTATGTGCGCATGGGGAAGAGGGGGGGGGGGTGCGGTATCTGGTCCATGGGGTCATTTATTAAGTCGGTGTCCCAATGTTGTTATCTCCTCAGAGACAAAGCAAGACAGAAAGACACACACATACACACACACACACACACACACAGTGACACAAGGTTTCAGTCTTTTCCATAGAGACATTCTTCCCCAATGTCACAGCTAAAGGTGAGAAACAATAGTTTGCTCCGCCTTTGAGTGGAGGATGACATCCCACACACAGACACACACGAACACACACATACACAGACATACACGGACGCACACACACACACACGTGTGCACGCGCACACACACAGAGCATTATTGTATTCGGCTACAATGGCGGGCCAAAGCACACGGACAACAGGACGAGGCAGACATAGAAGCACTGAATCTCTGGGTCAATAATGTTGTTGTTGCTACACAGAAAACACGCCCCCCCCCCCCCCCCCCGTGATGACTGCTTCCCTCTCTGACCCGATACATGAGGCCCGTTTCATTGTGCTTCCATTCGACACATTACAATGCCCTCGCACCCTTCACTTCACCTTCACCTCACCTTTCCCATGGGGCGTATATATGAAAATGCCATTTTATGAATATGCAAATTGTTCTTTTGAACGAGGCCTCTTGTACGTCCGTCACCAAGGCCGTCTCTCTTGACCTGAAAATCAGCCCGCTTGCAGAGTGTTCATATAGAGCATCTCTCTCGGGGTTTAAATAGGGCCACTGCCCGCATGACCAATCGTTAGTGTTACAGTTGAGGGACATTTTGCAATGCAACTTCTCCCTTTGGTTTGTGCATAAAAATGAAAAAATAGCTAGCGGTAAACAGCTCGATGCTGGGGCAGCTTGTGTAAGATGGAGGGGGGGGGGGTTGCAGTCTATTCTTTCCCCCTCGCAGTGGTCATCTACTGGTCAGTATTCAAGGCGGCTACCTCGATCAGATGTCAGATGTTGGGGTGCATCTTGTGTGCTTGTCAGCCGGAGACAGAGCCAGAGTTGGCAGGGGGAGAGGGAAAGGTTCAGAGGCCCTGTCTGTGCCTCCCTTCCCCCAGCACCGCCACACCACCACATCCTACCACTTGGGCCCATCGTTTGACAGGGCTAGGGGAGAATGTGACAAGCAGGGGGGGACGCAGACAGATTCCCGCCTGACAGGCGGGCCACCGTTGAGATACAAACACCCAGAGGACCGTTCACAGCCCTGCCGTTTACAGTCCCCACACCGCACATATGCTGCCGAGAGGGTGACCAAGTATCCGCAGTACGCCCACAAAATCCACGTCACTACCGACTTCAGCAAAGGCTTTTGTTGATCCCAGTGGACGTTTTGTGTTTGGCCGTTCAACCCCCTCAAAACGCAAACCCTCAAAGAGGGGAATTGAGTCCATGTTCTTCTCGAGGCAACTGTAGTGTATTGTATCTAGGGTAGGGATGTAAGTATAGATATTAGGGACCGTACCAAAACTAAACTAGGGTAGTGTATCAGAGCGTATCTCCATTCCAAAAATGTAGTACCATAAACCCAGGTCAGCTATTTAAAGTCAAAATAGAAAAGCAGCGTGTCTGGCTGGAATTGTGTTGTAATATAATGAATAATAAACAACACATCTGAATATGCAGCAGCAGATGTGCACACCTGAATAAGAGAGTGAGCATGATAGGATGAATGCATAAATGTGACATTTGGATTGGCTCCGGGTCGCGAGGTTCTCAAGGGTTAGCAGTGAAAATAAGCGGAGAGTTACTCGTTTTTTTTCCTAGAGGTCATTCTGGTGTCCTCCAAAAAAGACAACAAACGTCTACAACCCCTGGGTGGGTGGGGGGAGGGAGGGAGGAGGGAGGGGGGGAGACAGGGGAGGGAAACTCTGACCTCCAGAAGACCACCGCAGAGCCAAGGGAGTACGACGCCTCCCCGGTGACGCGCGAGTCCTCTGTGAATCAAAAGGAGGAACGGGAGGAGGATTGGCTGCCATTCATCCACTCCCGAGGAGGACCCGTAAAGACAGAACGCACCGCGAGTCCTGCTGTCTGCATCGCAATGTTGCGCCGTGCTGTGCGGGGGCCTCGGGTAGGGATTGCATAACAGTTCATGCATAAAACATCGACTCTCGCAAATGCCTGTGTCAACACAAACACAGGCGGCCAAGCATATGGTGTCGCCCATGTCTGTCCATCTTTCGCTAATGACTCTCACAGCCCATAAACCGAGGGGACCATATTAGTGTGTGTTTGTGTGTGTGTGTGTGTGTGTGTGTGTGTGCTATGCATGCGCGCGTGTTTGTATGTCTGGAATGGTGCGCACAGCGGCGTTTAGTGTTTGTGCGCATTTTACCGTCTCCCTCGTCTTATTTCTCTCTTCACTCTCTCTCTCTCTCTCTCTCTCGGCTCTCCCCCCCCCCCCCCCTCTCTTCTCTCCGTACCCGAGCAGGAGCATAGGTCCAGACTGCACCTCCTCATTAGGAACAGTTGTTGTTGGGAGGGAGAGACCCAGCAGAGGCAGGATTATCGCGTTGTTTGTGTCTGTGGTCCAAGGGTGATCGTGGGGGATGTAAACACACGCTGTAATGACCACGTATGGGTTCACTTCGCCGCAAAAACGTAAGCAGAGGGCGGAAATGTCAACTGTACCACTTCACTGTGTCGTTTTTTGAGGGAGTACCTGTGTCATTTGGGTACTATTTTTAGAAACGGATCAGAAGGGCATGTGTTCTACAAAACTCCCGGCTAAAGTTAATTCAAAAAGTGTGCGTGTGTGTGAGTGCGTGCGTGCGTGCGTGTGTGTGTGTGGCAATCATTAAGCGGTCCAAACTTCAAAGCAGAACTATAAAGGCCAAAAAGTGTATAATAATGAAAAACCTCTCAATAGATGATGATTTCTGGAATAATTATGGGTTATTATGGGCTGGGTGCAGGAAATTATACTTTTGTTTTTTAATACAGACCCCAAATCCTCCCTGTCCTCGATTTCACCTCGGCGACATGTTCTTTCTTTTTTTCCCCCTCGTCTCTTTTCGCTTCCTCGTTATACCTGGCTAATCCTAGACACTGTCAGCATTTTCATAAACCAGACAGAGAGAGAGAGAGAGAGAGGGGGTGGGGGGGAGAAAGTAAAGCTTGAGAGATAAAGAGGCATGCAGAGGCAGAGGATGCGCTGGGTGGATTACGTGAGCAGCAACAGACAGGCGTATGCGCGCAAACACGCTCCTTCCCATACGGGGAGAATGCCGGATGGATCTCTGATTAATTAGTTGGTTTATCATGGTGATCAGGAGTTCAGCAGCGGCAAAGTTTTCGGGAAGAAAAAACAGCCTTGTTATTGTTGTTGTTGTTGTTGTTGTTTATATGCCTGGCGGAGGATTTGCATTGGCTTAATGAACACAGAGGCGAGGGATTTTAATTTGAGGGTGTGGGGCGTGGCTACAGGAGGCCAACAGAGGACGATGTGAGGGGTGGCGCTTAGGTGCTTAAGATTAATTGCTTTGCCCAATTCCTCTCACTTTCTACCCGTCCGATTCCTTATCTCAGGCGGCGGATGGAAATTGCTTCCCACACTCGCGATGAATGGTTAAACGCTTCACATTAGGGCTTGCGAGGCTTGTTTCATATTGAGTGTGTATCCGACGATTCTTGCTTTCTCTCGGTAGAAAAGCAGGTGACGGCCCCCCCCCCCCCCTCACCCCCCTCCCGTGATAAACACTGCTGCTTCACTCACGGTGACGATCAGCGTTGCGTGGCACCCGACCGGGGCGCTGCTTTGTGGAATTAGTTTTTCTTGTTTGCATGTTCTCCGTGCTTCTACATAGAACAGGGACGAAAAAGCATGTGATGCTCAGCGATCCTATAAATAAATGATAGCTGAGTATGGGCCATTTGAGGGGAACAGAATATGGGCCTGCATGGCTGGGGGTGGGGGGGTTGCATGTCGTCAGCACAACCAGGGTGAGCAAATCATTTTTTTTGCCTGTGTCACATTTAGGGCCAAAGCCAAACACCCTGAGACTCTCACCTAGGTTTTAATACAGGGGGGGGAATGAAGGAACTGAGAACCGAGGTCATTTTGAGGCGGGGAGGCGCATCAGAACACGGACTTATGCTGTTATAATGCTGTTATAATGCAATCTCATTGAATTACAGGGGGGGATGGCAGACGATTGGCCAAAACATTATGTGGATGAGAGATAGACCGAGGAGGCTTGGGAATCCACTGGCTCTATAACACCCTCATGCGCTTGCCAATACTTTGGATTCCCTCACTTCACATTCAACATTTCCTCTGGCTGTCTGGCAAAACAATCTGTTTGCCAGCAAAACAGAGGAAAACGTCCACCTTATTGATTGCCCTCTATGAAGGAGGAATCTTAGCAGTGGGGGAGAGAGAGAGAGAGAGAGAGAGAGAGAGGGCTGAGAAAAAGACAGAAAACGAGAACGCAAGACTCAGACCATTGTTTCATAGAGAGAATGGTGCATAGGTAGACCTGTATCCAATCAGGCCATGAAGTCAATATAGATTTCACCACCACATCTGACAATGTTTGATCTTGTTTTGCCTTGAGTTAAGTCTGTGTTTATTGGGCATGTTTGCTTGGCAGCTCTTTTGTTTATGTTGCTTGTTTCATATCAATTTTGGCAGCCCACAATGGTTCACATGGCAACTGTGCCAGGCCACTTTGTCCACACCATGCTCACTGTTATGACTCCTCATGGACCAGTGGGACAAGCTGGACGAGATTATTTTGATGGCCATCCAGGACCTTAAGAAAGATACACCTTGTGTATTTCATTTTGACATGACGTTTTCATATTTTTTGACTGTCCTGTAATTCGGCTGTTGTGTCACCAAAAAGTCCAGGTGTGTGTGTGTGTGGTCAGCATTTATTGGTCCAAACTGAAAGGCCAAAATGTGCATAAAGAGAACCTCTCAATACATTATTTCTGGAATACTTATGGGCTTGGTGCAGAAAATGATAGGTAATTAAATGTAGAATTAAAAATATATCGAACTTATTTTGTCCCCTTCTCTTTTCACTTCCTCATTACACCTGGCTACACAATTATATATTTATTTTTTTCCAAGTAAGTTCAAGAAGCCTATGCAGGTGGATGGGATTAAACTTTCATCGTAGACCTAGTGGTGGTGCAACCATAAAGAGGAACCATCATACTCGGCAATTTTTGAATATAAGAAAGTCATATTTCTGCATCATCAACTCTGTTTCTGCGAAAAACCGCGGAAAAGTTGGAAAAGTTGTTTTTTTCACAGCATGCATATGAAGCAGTACTCTCTTACATTAGAAAATGGCCGAGGGTTGCGGTTTCACTTTAAACATGGAACACTTTACCTTTTCCTAGTCCACTGCGTCCATTAGACAACGGCCTCTTGACAGTTTCGAGGAGCTTCCAACTACTTTAATACATTGTTCCAGCCGCCATCAGACTGTTTAATGGCAGGGATCCCTCAACCAGCCAACCAGCCTGTTCTTCACTGCATGGAGTACACACAAACGAACACCGGCTGGATACTCACTTTACACACTGGCAATAATTGACCATATAAGAATGGTACACTTTTACTATAATCATGTTGACATTCAAATTATGCATTCACATGTAATTTCTACTGCTCATAATATGTAAACGCATGTTTTTTTTCTTAATGTTCTTTCACACTGTTCTGTAATTCGGTCGTTGTGTTACCTGTGTTAAGGTTATCTTAACCTACTGATAAAATACTGAGTAGACAAACCACTCACCATTGTTGAGGCCTTCATTGACTCCACCCTGCTCCATTCCACCTGGACCCTGAAGGCAACCATTATGAGAAGATTTCGACCCATTTCCACTCATTAGCTCACTTTGTCTTGTGCTTCCAATAGGTCAACCCTTACACTGATTTGTATTGGAGCTGTATGGACCGGTATGTCAGCTGTCCTGTTTTAGTTGGTGTCTACAGCAGCCCAACCATAAGCTGTTGACTTGACCAACCCACATTTGCGGATATACAGTATATGAGGTTGCATTGCTCCTGCCATTAGCATTTTCAGGGCTTGCTCTTCATTCCCAAGACTATTGCTTCGGTGACCTGTATAGAAGGACACGGTCGTGTCGGGAAAACCACAAAGTAAGTTATGTACGAAGCAAGCAAAAAATACAGCCTGCTACATTCTGACTCAGTGTGCTTTGCTCCATTAAACAATATGATTCAATTTCTTTTTTAGGTCGCGCTACAAATATGACCCAAAATTCACGCTACATGTGCTTTGGGCTTTACTCCTCTCAACAAGGGAATCATCCGTCTTTCTACTGCATATATACAAAGTTGTGTTTGTAGGAAATATTTTCTCCCCTGTTCACATATTGACTACTTCCCCATAGCATGACTGCAACGAATTGCCGACACATTGCTCACTGTTTTGCTTCTGCATGAAAGCTAATCGAGGGAGCCACTATCTTCACCAAAGATCAACCCGCACAATGTTTATAAGATGGTCCAAAAGACACTTCACAGGGCAAAGGAGACAAATACAATCGCAGTGCACACAACTTTTGAAAGGGGTAACCGGCTGCTCTGTAGTGACTCTTAAACACGTCACCTCCTGAGCCACCACCACCTCCATGATTCATAGACAGGCAGCCCACTCAGTGTAGCCTTTCTTGGATACTCATCAGGTGCATGGGCGTAGTTTGTTCTTTGCCAACTGGCTGGGCTATGGACCAGACAAGCCCTTCTGTCTAGCAGTCATACTTCCTGGATCAATTTGTTCAAACAGCAGCGTCCAGTCAATGTATAGCAGCTACGTTTTAAAGAGTGAAACATGTATTGAGTGCAAAAAATAATAAATCACAAAACTGGTCTCTTTAACTTCCAAAGATGCCTTAAAAGTCTAACAAATTCGTTTCAATCTAAGAAGTAGAGCAAAGGATGAGGGAAGGAGCCACTGTACACACACACACACACACACACACACACATTAACATGAATACTCCTTTCCTACACACATTAGGTTTAGGGGGGAAAAAAGGAGAACAACGTTGAGAGAAATGCAGAAATACGAGTTGATAGTTTGATTTAAATGTATTGACCAGAACAAACACTCACAATAACGTGAAACGCAATGAAAGCTGGCAAGTCACGTAATCTCAATAATTCATAGATCTTTCCAGCACCAGGCCAGCCTTCAAAACAGCCCTTGCTGTTAGCGTTGCTATTGTGAGACTTTGCTGACCTCATCTGGCAGGGGATTGGTGGAGAGGCAGAGACACAGCGAGACCACCCACCAACAACGGCAGTCCCAATTGGACAATTCATCACTTTGTCCAATTGTAAATCATCATTTTGTGTCAGAGAAAATAAATGGCGTTTTTTTGGAAGAAACATTTTTGGGTATGAATGTCTGACTGTAATTTGCATGGGCTGAAGCATGTGGCTCATATGGTGATTGAAAATTGCTGATCTCTTTCTGGTAAATAAAAACCAGCAAGCCCACAGCAAGCTGTCGTCTTGGCTATGCCACCCACTCTGACAGTTCGAGGCTACTGTAGTTAAAGCCCGATCTGAGGACAATCAGCGAGAGCAGTCGGTTCACGTTTTGATTGCCTTTTTGGTTTGTGTCCATGTGTACTTGACGCCACATACGTAAGCGGCATGCATCACAGTGTGTGCCCACGTATATGCTGTGAGGGATAGAGCGCAGCAGAGTGTGCTCTGTCTCTGGATGTGTGAGAGAGCACTGGCTCAGCCGAGGTTGTCTGAAGGTAGGTGGAGGATTAGGGCCGGGCTACTTCAAAGCAAATCTTGCCCAAAGCAGTTGGAGGCAAAATCCGCTTTGTGTAAAAATGAAAGAGAAAAAAAAACAAAACAACTGTAGTCAAACCACAAAGTCCACTTGAAACAGAATTGATTTCGCCGACTCACTGAGGAACAGGCGACATCCAGGCCGATAGATTTCCCACTTTAAAGCATTCATTTCGTCGAATATGTGTGTAGTCGCACCGATGCAGAAATACACACAAACAGACAGAAAATCAAATACGCTGCTCGTGCACGCACAGTATGAGATATCAATGTGCAAAAATACAATGTGTTGACAGAAAAAAGAAACAATGCACACTTTGACGAGAAAATACATATCAATGAGGAAGTAAAAGTGAATGACTCTGCATCTAGCCCGGATGAAATTTCATCCCAATAGGGCAGAGACTAGGGGCTGTTGAGTGGGCCATGCAGGGCAGGACTTTGATAAGGACCTACGGGACAGTTGAGTCTTAGCCGTGAATCACAAGCGAAACCGGACCACCGTAGTAATGGATGTGTGAGGAACGTCCTGGATCAGGACACTTCCCCTCAGTCTCACACAGACACACACACAGATCAGATGCGCACGCACATGCACACACACACACACACACACACACACATTGATTGGTTGTCTCGACTGGTGGAGACCTTGCTACACTCGTCCTACACTAATACAGAGAATAGAGTAACCCACTAAACAAATGATAGTGGGGTGGAAAAATATCTCTGCATAAGCATCTCTGCTCAAAAGTTAGAAGAATGTGAATTTTGTCAAAATAAAGACAAAAAATACTTTGAACAGTTGAGGTTGGATATTCAACAGGATTTTTGAGTCTGGAATTGGTGTGGAAATTCCCCAGTTGAAATTCCCAAATTCCCTCAACATTCTTGACATTTTATTTTTGCTGCTCCTTATTTAATATATAATATAATAATATGATGTAATATAATATATTATATATAATATTATATTATATATAATATTATATATAAATGAATTATCGTAAAATAGAGGATTATATGAAAATAACATCTTTTTTTCTGAAAAATGTTTTTTTCTGAAAAAAATATGGGCCAAAAATACAGTGAAATGTATCTCGATACAAAATGCAAATACATCCTAACTAAATGTTTTAAAATAAATTACAAATTCCTTGTGTGAGCAAATGTATTTAATTAAAATAAGTGGCATTTGTATTTTAAAATACATACAGTAAGCATTAACAGTTTTTTTGTTAAATAAATTAAATGAAATGTAGCCTAATAAATAAATAAAATGAAGTAAAAATAAAAAGCAATAATTACTGCAGAGTTATGTCAGTTAGCTAGCAGGTAATTTCAGATCCAGCAGTCCTACTATGTTATAACAAAACGTCTGGGGGGCAGACGTCACAGGGCCTGGGCCGAAAACCAGAAACTGAAAGGGGCGGAGCTACAGCTTGTTTTCTGCTTCTACCAAAGAGAAACTCATTGACACGAGTGGATGAGGCTTTCAAAAAGTGATTATAAGAAGTGTATTTCTACAGTGGCCAGTCTACCCAAAATCTGAAACCTTTGCAGACACTTTTTTTTACAGCCTTACTAGTGCTGGCCAGTCATCTTTGCTGTTAATAGCCAATTACATCCTTACAAATCCCCGCCTCCAGCAACATGATTGGTTAAAACAATTATGATGTGGAAGAAAGTGAAACGGCCCATTCACCCAGATTTTAGTTTGTCTGCCATTGGACTTTAGATATCAGGCTTTCGCTAGTGAAATCAGTTAACTAGCTAGCTAGAATTCACGCCCACTACAGGGGCAACCAGTGATAAGCACCATCAAAAGCCTGCTGGTACATGCAAGTCATGACAAACGTCAAGACACATACCCACTTGAACAGTCACTACTAAAATAGGGTTGCTGCTTACAACAAGAAAATATAAGCATAATATAAATATATGATATCCTCATTTTATTGTCACTAATAAAGTATTTTAAGTATTTCAAACACAAAAATACTATGGCCAAATGTATCTGGATACAAATGTCATCTATTTTTTTTTCACTCGGATCAAATACAAGTTACAAAATACCCAAAAGTAATTAAAATAGTATTTCAAATACATGTAAAATAACGCCCATCTCTATTTATTACATTTTATGCAAAAAACACAACACAGACAACAATGCAAGGTCCTGTTCTTTCACTTTGCACTGCCTAAACCTCAACAAACCGTTTACAAACATTTAGCCTTTTTTATTTTATTTTTTGAAATGAATCGGCTGTAGAAAAAGTGAGCCCCACCATAGCTTTCAAACAACAATTTAAAAATTAGGCTTTTAATTTTTCCTTATTTTTTTACACTCAAGTATGGAATCAGACAAATGTGTGGCTGTACCTTGGCATCCTCCATGCCGGGTAAACACTGCATGTGCCCAAACAGATCGAATATCAGCCAGAGAATCCCTTGTCAGCTCTCCTCCGTGCTTTGCTTCCCTTACGCCTTTTCGGGAACAATGACTGGAAAGTTCTCTGTGCAGAAAACTATCCCTGGCCTATCCACTGGAAAAGCTCCCATAATTAGGCCGGAATTGGGATGAAAGGGAGCGGGGAGAGAGAGAGAGAGCGAGAGCCCAATAGAGAGCCGTCTGTACAAGCGTTAGCATCACACTGGCAGCAGTGTTTGAAGAGGAGCCAAGGGCCTATAGGCCGAAGAGAGGACTGCGCTTTCAGAGTAATAGCGCTAAACCTGAGTGCTGGACAAACACATTTATAGTGAACTGTTTGTATTATTACTACCATTCATGTCAGTACTAATGAAGAAGTTTGTAAGTTTATATCTGATTTCTGTAAATGTACCTACAATTATAAAAACAGTGTGTGTGTGTGTGTGTTTCCTGAATGTAAGGAGGCTTTTAGCTTTGCGTCATCTAGAACTAATTAATTAAAAAAATATGTATGATAATACTGCAGTTGACTTGGAGGAAAAAGGAACAAAAAGATTTCGATTGATTTTTTTAAATTTTTTACACAAAATAAAATGTAACAAACGCAGACGCAGCCACTATGCATTTGGCTGCATGTGTAGTAGGCAGCCACTGCACTGTTCCAGATGGTCTTGACACAGCTAGTCACATAAAGGGTAGAGGAATACAGTCAAACATGGAGGACGACTGAAGGTGTCAATCTCCCACAACTCAAAACAAAAGAAAACCCCCGATCACACACTGACGGTGTTGACTCTCCAGCCGACAAACACCAACTGAACAGCAGCCAACCTTTGGATATACCAGTTGGTAGCAGTTCACAGGTGGACTCAATAAGCTCTAAGTAGCAGGAGTGAAACAAAACCAAATTTGAAAGAAAATCCCTCCCCTTTATGACTGTAACACAGTCCTAAAGCAATCTGACAGATCACTGGGCGTGTCGTCCCACTTTTCCTTAATGTTAGGCCCCAGAATGAGTGGAGTCAATGGACTGGATTACAGTCCGGCCTGTGTTTGCAGACAGGAACGTGACAAGCCAGATAGAGAGACTAATACAGTACTATACGTCAGGTTCGCTAACTAATGATGGCTGAGGCAGGCAAAAAAAACATGACATTTTGCCCTGGAAATGTCGTGGTTTACCTTCATGTTAATAATATGTATGCTATACAAATGTTTGTGATGTCATTCAAACCGGTCGAAAATTCCCCAATGAAATAAAGTGCTGTTAGATGAGGTGAAAAACACAGCTGATAAGCCAAAGAGAATGTACCTTTAAAATACACACTTTTGTGTACGTTTTACCCACTTAGTTTGCGCAAATTCACCACATGTTGCCCACGCCTCAGCTGCCTTATTTGTATCGACAATCCATGATGTGTTAGCAGAACATTGGATGGAACAACACATTCTTCGCATGCCATGTGTCAGAGCAGCGATAGCATATCCAAAATCAACCAAAGACCAAAGTGAATACTAATAGCTGCAGATGTCACCACATCTCAGTCTCTATCAGCAGGTAGGCAGCGCTAATCTTTCCCTCCCCCCCCCACCAATTCAGGCAAAGCAAAGACCGGAGCGATTAGATTTGACTGCCCAGGTCAGGGGGCAATTTGGGGGGTGACTCTTGGGTCAAGCGTGTTGTCCAATAAAACAGCGGGACCCCCACCCTAGACTTCAGTGGTTTCCTGGCAACGGCCACCACCCCTCGTGCAGGGACCAGAGCAGCCCATCCAACAGTGATTAAGGGCCACTGGGTTCCATTCTCATTCCGTCGGTTTCATTCACGTGTTTCCTGCGATTGAGTTTGGATGAATTAACGGGAACAACAAGGAAATCAACGGAAAATCACCCGCGTTTGGCAACACTGGAGCATAATGACACAGAACGGTCAGGTGGCGCACAGGTTTTTAATGGGCACCTTTTATGGCACCAACATGCATTCAAAAGGAACGAAAATATGTTTTGTTTTCGTTCATTTTGTCTTTTTCAAGCCAAATACACATATGTTAAACATATACATTCATGTATATGTTTATGTATTTATTTAAACAAATAAGAGAAAATAATAAATGAGTAAAAGGTTTTAAGAAACAGTACAAACACCATCTTGCAACAGTTACTGTATGTGTATGTATAGCCACGATGCAATTTAGGCTTTAAATGTCACTGCAATAATTGAATATGAGCTGATTGTTACAGGCTGCTACAATGACTAAATGCAATGCTGCTTTATCAAGTTGTTAAAAAAAAAACATTATTTTATACATGAACATGACCTAATAAACTACTGCTAAAGAGATTGAACACATCAAATAACGTTCAAAGTTAACCTAGCCTATCTAGAAGTCTATAGTGTACTGCAATGAGAGATTGCTGAAAATGGAAAGTCACAAACACAATTGTGTACTATTCCTCAACGCACAACATATGAAACATTGTATTTTTTTTTTTTTGTTTGCTATGCCATATACAACAAAATGCAACTAACCAAAGCAGCAGCTGCTCCATTACATCAGATGGTCAATCCACAATACACCATCTCAGACAGCATTGCACATCCACCAGTTAAAAATAAACAGCATGACATCGCATCTATTCAGTCCACCCCTCCGGATCCCCAGACAAAGGGTTGTGCTTCCTCATCATCCATGGAGCATATTATGAGTACACAATTTGCCTTGGTTGCATCTAAAGGACATCATAATTTGCTCGGTTGGTGTATCAAGTATTTGGATTTCCCACTACGACCTTCGTACTTGCTTTTAGACTATATATACTTTAAGTGTGTGTGTGTGCAAGCTTTGGTAATTGGGCCAACTCCCCCACGAAGGCCCTGAGGTAAAAAATATATATAATGAACTTGCCAATACGTCCTGTTCCATGTTTTCCCTCCCGCCACAGAGCGCCTGCATTGTGCATGTGGCATGCATGTATGTGTACGTGTGTATGTGCATGTGTGTTGGTGCACACACGCCTTATAATGAAGCCATATGGCCTGTCTGTTAGTGTGCGAGGTGCCAGCCACTGGAAGATGTGATGCTGGCGAGGGGCTGTGAGCTGAGACGTGAGTGGCATGCTTATTTTTTTCCTTTATTTTCTGTACCATCTCCACTCCTGTGTTCTCTCATCCTCCTTCACTCGCCTCTCCCCCTTCCTTGCTCAAACATTGGGCATATGAGACCCTGTTGTCTCTCCCTTAACTCTTTTTTTCCTTGTCTCGCAATAAGATTCAAGCATTGCATGAAAGTGCTGGGCTTCTCAGCGTGTACTCGGGAAAGCCTGCGAGAGCGAGCAAGCGAGCAAGCGTTTGGAAGGAGAGGAGGGAGACTGCGGCCTGACCTAAATTTACATGTTAGGAAGGAATCTGGATGACAGCTCATGAAGAAAGGAGACAGAGTGAGAGAAAGAGTGTATGTGCGTGAGAGAGAGAGAGAGAGAGAGAGAGAGAGAGAGAGAGAGAGAGAGAGAGAGAGACAGAGACAGAGACAGAGACAGAGAGAAAGAGAGAGAGACAGAGAGACAGAGAGCGAGAGAGCGGGGGGGGGGGGGGGGGGGGGGTGGCGGGAGAGGGAGAGAGAGAGACACGCAGAGAAAGACATGCAGGAACTGTTTACCCTCAGAAAAAAATGCAGCAGAAAGTGAGAGGGAAAGATATATATATATATATATATATATATATATATATGTGTGTGTGTGTGTATATACTGTGTGTGTATATACTGAGAGAGAGAGAGAGGTGTTTTCTCTTTGTTTTGTTTTTTGTATATAATAGTTTTACTGCATTTAATCTAACATTAACAATGAATTCTTAGTCATTAAAGAAGGTAAAATTGAAGGTTAATTTATAACATTAAGATATCACAATATTGTGTCGTATTACTATTTTACAGATTGAATCCTATACATTAACAAACACATTCTAATTAATTTCATTAATATCATACATATAACAAACTAATTTTCTGAACAAACTAATCATATATTTGCCTTTTTTTCATTATTACTTTTTTAAAATCTTCAAGAAATAATAATTACAAAATAATCATATATTCTTTCAAAAGCACAAACGGGCTACATATATTTTTTATGTAACCTAACCATGGTCAATTTATTTTCCAAAAGTTTAAAAAAGGTTGTATTGTTAAACAAATATGAATTGTTTTGTTTCCTTTACATGACATCCTAGGCATTGATTTTTTTTAATATGTTCTTCTACTTGTAATGAAGTCACTATTTTGCCCTACACCACTGACTATAATTTATACTCAAACATTCACGCTCACTTACATTTCACACCCGTTGACATTCATGTGTTTTATCAATGTCAGCAAAAGATGCTGCCTAACCATGTTGAAAAGTTTAACACTTTAATATATATAATATAGTCCACAACTAGCCAATAAAGAAATCCAAAATTAATTAATCAAAAATAAATACATGAAATCAACAAATGCAGTTGTGTCACTCAAAATGTTATTCAAATTATTTTCTTGAGGCAATCAATCACCCTGAGACCTCAGGCTCAAATGTTAAGTCATTTAAGTTTTAAGATTTTTGTTTTTCCCATGTGTCGATTTTTAAGAGAAACGCCATTTGCAGCAATTATTCATGGAAAAGTTTTATCTCAGTGTAATCCATCTCTTTATTTCATTATCTTTCCAACTTCTATGTCTATTCTCATTCATTTGTGATGAACACACAGCGTGCTGAGGAGCCACTTCCCTATGCATGAGTGTGAGGTGAGGGCTTCGCTGCTGAGTCTGTAGCTGAACTGCTAGCCATGCTCATATATGTATGTATCTAAATGTATGTGCGCGTGCATGCGCATGTGAGTGTGAGTGTTTATTTGTGACTGTATATCAGTGCGTGCATGTGGTTCCTTCACACATGGAAATACACTGGCATATCATGTGTGACCCAAATGGTATGCCCACCACACAAGAAAGTGCATCAAACTAAGTTGGAAGTGAAAGAACCAATGTACCACGTAGCCACAACTCAACCAGATGTATTTGCACTAGCATGTATGTGTGTGCCTGTGGTTGTATGTTGGGACCACCTAGCTGGAAATGGGCTGTCATCTATTGTCTAGGACTTGTGTGGGGTGGCAAGGAGAGAGAGGATGTGTCCCAGAATGAGAGGCGTTTCCACTGCTTGGAGGCAGGGACGGGCCTTGCGTGATCACAAACCGAGACAGAGACCATGAAGCTAAATCCCTCACTGCTTGGCCTTTAAAAATGCAGGAGGTGAACACACGCAGAAGAAAGGAAGGTAAATGTATAAATTATGGAGTAAAAAAAAGTATGCTTCAACAGGGTGGAGAGAATACCCCCCCCCCCCCACACACACACACACAGGAGCACGCATGCGCACACAAGCATGCACATGCGCAGACACACATGCACATGCGCGCGCACACACACACACACACACACACACACACACACACACACAAACGCATAGGTTGTGGGCAACAAACTTTATTGTGCATGAGACTAACTTGGTGTACTGCCTGTATTGGCATGTTATATATTTTTTACAATATCACTATCACTATACTGACTCATTATTGAGACAGCATAAAAATCACAGGTGCTGGACACAAGCAAAAAACAAAACACTATACATATACTATGGTACATATTTAACATTTCTAAAAAAAATTACCTTTAAAAAATATTTTTATTGTATTTTAAAAATGATAATACATACAATAAAACAAACCCTCAAAACATTTATTCACCTAAATTCAATGATTTTTGCTTTGTTTATTTTAAGTAGTGAAATTGATAATTTAGTTTTAAATCAAATAAAGTTATTGTTATTAAGATTTTCAAGTACATTTCAACCATATTCTGTACTGTATGATTATTTCATGTCATACAAATATTTATACTTTATTCTTCTATTCTACATTTATAATTAATGTTATATGGATATTTTCAGTTTATTTAAAAGTTATATATTAGTAAATTATATTGAGTAGTCTAAATAATTATTGTTATTCATTATAACCTGTATTTATACATGTGTATGTTATCATGGAAGGAGCCAATAAGAATCAATATTCTGAAATTGTCTGTAATGTTTATAGACACCATGTTTAGGATACATTTTTCTGTAAAATACATATTTAATATTTTTTCTCCTATGAACTATCCAGGATTACTAGTAATTTGGGAAGAGTACATTTTTTTGGGGGATCTGGGCATTCAAACACAGACATACGCACATTTTTTTTTTTTCTACAAAACCAAATCAAAATGTATCTCACTTTCCATCCAGTAATATCACGTGAACGTTTATCTGTCCATCTGGTGAAATCCACCACAACAGAGATCATACCAGAACCAGAGTATGTCGTCTTTTTACTCGGAAAAGACTACAAAGATTGAAGCCATTGCAGGGACCCTAATGATTCATTTGATAACTGACGATTACATTTAGTCATTTAGAAGACACTTTTATCCAAAGCCACTCACAAGTTATAGGCTGAGAACAATCGAGGCAATCAAAATTGAAGCCGCTACGAATAAAGTTCAAGTGTGGCAGAGCGCAGAGGAGACGTAAGAATCGTCAATTAGTGGTCGTGCAAATAGCTACACGTCACGATTTTACAACAATGGCACAGCTCAAGTGCATTCTAGTTTACTTGAGCCATTA
>JAOPHQ010000625.1:47500-97500 GCA_030340625.1 Merluccius polli
AAACAAGCAACTTACATTTTGAGCCTATACACCTGTAAGATCTAAGCAACATGAATCATCATAATCTAATCTAAGTACAACTATAAAACAATATTAAACAAATATAAATAATAAGAATACAAATATAGCATAAAAACACAACTATCAATACAATATAAAGTAAAGTATATACAGTTGGCTGTGAAGTAAACCAAAGGAAACTGAAGAATATATATACTTTAAGTGAGTGATTTCACATTTCACACTTTATAACCTTATTAACCTAAATAATTGAATACCTCATAATTGCGTATAACTGCACATAACTGGATTTGCACGTAATTAGATTTTGGATTTTGTATATAATTGGATTTAGTTTATTTTGGCTGGTTATACTATTACCCTGCAATGTTCTTATTGCTTTCTAGTATATTTAACTTTATATATATTTGTATCTTTATTTTTGTCTTGCATGTATTTTATCTATTTACAACAGACACTATAATGATTATTAAGTTATCTAGAATTGTCCAAAAATGATGATCACAAAGATGTGTGTGTGTGAGCAGCCGCAGGTGGCGGTTACAATAAGAGCTGATGTTGATGAATAATATTAGAATGAAGGACTATGATCAGGTAGGAAATAAATATGCATGCACATGTGTGTTTTTTCTTTTTACCTGCCAGAATGGAAACATCTACTTGTGTGTGTGTGTGTGTGTGTGTGTGTGTGTGTGTGTGTGTGTGTGTGTGTTGTCCACACCTGTTGTGCATCAAAGCCCACATCAGGTGCGTTTGGTATACTTTTTGGCTGTCTTTGGTAGACTGTCAAATGTTGACACTGCATTATGCAAAGCATGGCCTAATATTCCCCCATCATAAAGCACCGCTACGTTTGAATTTAAAATATTCCGCTTCTCAAAAAATAATACTAACTATTCAACTCATGTTTTAATGTGTCTGAACTCAAAGTTGGGATTCGAAAAGCCAGAAGCACCAGCATAAACACTGAATAATTGAGTGTGTTGACAAAAAGATATAAAACTGAACCAGACCATTCAAAACAGCAACATTGAAATGTGCCTGGCGTTCAGATGTTGCTTACACTCACAAGACAGACTCATCTCAATTACTCCTGAGTATTTTATGCTGGAAGCCGCGATGTTCGTACACAACCCGTCGCCTTGCAAATAAGTTTGCCGAAAGCAGTGAAAAAGAAGTGAATGGAAGAAAAAGCCTGAAAAGGCCGGAGCGGAGACGAGACGAGACAAAACGACATCAGATGCGATGAGATCCGATCAAACAGGAAAAAGGAAGGCAGACCAGACTACACTAAAAACATCAAGAGAACCATGTCTCCCAGAATCCTCGGAGGTCCCCATTGGCCGACCGCATCCTGCTCGCCTAATCACTGCAGATGTGACAAGTGGGTTATCCGTCTGTTGCCCCGATCTGCCCGTCTGATAATAAAGACAGATAAATAAATAAATACACCTCTCTCTCTCTCTCTCTCTCTCTCTCTCTCTCTCTCTCTCTCTCTCTCTCTCTCTCTCTCTCTCTCTCTCTCTCTCTCTCTCTCTCTCTCTCTCTCTCTCTCTCTCTCTCTCTCTCGGGGGGCACAGTTCAACTGCCACCCTATCTCAGGGTCCCATTGTGAACACCATGGGTCTAGCGCTGATAAGATCACTGTGATTTGAAGAAGTAGGAAGCCGAAACATAATCGCTCAATTACCTTTTTTTCAGTGCCTTTATACTTTGAAGAGTATCGCCGCACAAACAGCAGCTGACTGTTATTTATGTCACGGTTCATAAACGGTACACGTGTGAAGCGGCGCAGGACATTAATTCAACACCGGGGAGGATTACAACTTGTGTCTGAGCACGGTGGAGGAAAAGGCATAATGGTGGCTGCAAGGCCCATTTAACCACCGTTCTGCTCAGAGCTGTGTTCAACGGCAGACATGGCGTTTAATGAGCCTTCGCCACGCTTGTACGTCATGGCAGGAACACACCGTGGTGCATCATGGGATACCTAGGGGGTTGCAGGTGGGGGGGCTGGAGGAGAGGGGTTGAGTCAAAAGTCTGGTGTGTGAATTTGAAAGGGTGTTAAGAAGACAAAAAGACGACAAAGACAAAATCTCTCTCAGGTCTACATGGATAGACCAGTAGAAGAGCCATGTAAAAACTTAATTTATAATTTATTTGTATTTATTTTTTTCATTTAAGTGTGCATTGAAAGGGACCATTTTAATAAAGTAGACAATCCCACCACATTGTGATCATTATAGAGGTTACTTCATACGTGTTGCCCCACAACAATTTGAGGTTAAAGGTCCTGTAGACAAGACTTTTTTTGCTTTAATATCAATATGTAGTAAATATTGATTACAATATTGTGTAATGGCTACAGAATAATGACACCATCGGCGTTGAGATTGGTTCCCTTAGCTTCCCTATAAGCCTCGCTTTCACTATTTTCCACAAAGAAAACGACCAAACCGGGAGGAATAGCGCTTTAGTTTACCTGGTAGCTATCGGTAGCTATCCCCATTCGCTATCCCCAATAGTGAAAATGGCGGACGGTGGAACAACCGAAGTAAAGCCAATCTGATGACATTACCTTTATCTGCGTACGCTACATTTTTGCATTGAGTAAACTACCTGAATAAACCTCATGTCGCGACTCGCCAGGCGATCCAGTCTGGCTACCAACCCAGGCTACCAATTTGTATCTACTTTCATGTCTCCGTTATAGACTAAATAAATGAATAAACTCACGGTTTTCCTCCTAATGTTTCTTCTACTCCCCCCTCCACCCCGACGCCAACCCCTGCTGCCGATACTTACAAACTATGGCATTACTATGCAATGCACATCATTACAATAGCTTTTGCCGGTTCCCAAATAAAATGACCTCAATTTCACTTGACCTCCTCAGTGAACATGCTTCTTTCTTTATTATTTCCAAAATGTTGTTCGCTTCTTTCATGGCCGATTTCCAAATTATTGCGCGTCTTGTGTTGTTTGCGGTCGCTAGGCTCTGAGAAAATGGAAAGCAAGCCGGTTTGTCTTCGCGAAAGCGGCACAAAAATAATACCAATTTGAAATGCTAGGGTGGGAAAAGCCGAAAGGTTGTCCACAGCCCCTTTAAGGTTGCGGGGGTTAAGTGTGGGAAACAACCGCTCACGCACGCTACTGAGTCTCAGCACGACTGAGAGGGTTATATTTATTAAAGGGTCTTAACCTCCTCTAATCATTAATGATCTCCTTTTAATGATGCTTCAAATGCCCTTATGGCCAATCAAACAGTCCGAAGCATGTGTATTGTTTATTACTTCATGTGATGAAAGCAACTGATGAAGTAGCCTAAATTTGTCATTAGGCAAACTAACAAACCATTTTCCCAAATTGGTGCCAATTTGCGTTGTTCATGTTGACCAGCCAGAGAATACTAGGTTGAAGCCAAGATTATTAAGATAAGATTATCTCATAATATTTAAACAGAGAGGCAGATGAAAAATGAACATGTTGGTGAACAAATAGAAAAAGTGTTTTGTTTTCACCCCACGTAATTGCATTTAATGATGATTAGAATAATGTGGCAGCAAGCAAAATAGAATGAAAGAAAACAAGAGGAAACAAATGAATATAATGTCAATATAGGCGAGCACATACATACATACATAGAGATTAAGCAGCTTTAATGAAATGACCTTGGCTAGGGAGCCCTTCCATGTTGGATGCAGCGCTGAGTATGTGTAAAATATGACATCATTATTTCTGCTGTCTTGCTTTGATGAATGTCGAGAACATCTCTCACCTCAATTTACCAGCGTCAACTATTGCTGTGATAGGTGAGCCTGTGTGTTTGTGTGAGTGAGTGTGTGTGTGCATGCCTGTGTGTGCGCGCCTGTGTGTGTCTGTGCGTATGCACGTGTGTGTGCGTGTGTGTCCGTGTTTAACACAGCAGATGGTAGCAATTCTGCCAAGTCTAACTAGCACAAAGCGATTATGTGTGATGATAAGTTGCTTCTCAGTTGAAAGCGTATTATAAAGGCCTTTAATTAAAGCAGTAGTCGGGGTGGCTGACACTGCATGCCGCTGGGTTCAAGGATTTCACGGGACCTGGGGGGGGGGGGGGGGTCTCGCTTGCCCCTCTCCTTCCCTTGTAGCCACTCGTCACCACACAGTTCATATGCCTGCCACATGGACCGGGTTTTACTTCTGTGGAGCTGTGTACACACAACATCGCTATGATTAGCGCTGCACATGTGCAGTGACATACGCAAACACACACACACACACACACACACACACACACACACAATCTGCATGGTCGAATGTCTAGACTTATGCTGCGTCTCGATTGGCGTATACTTCCATACTTACTACTTGCTATTTTGAGTGCACACTGACAAGTATGGCCACATGCAGCGGATGGTGTCCTCATAACGGTGAAAAAGTGTGGAAGAGTGGAAAGTAGAAAGCTGGACCCCCCTCACCCTCAGTGGTCGCCATCTTGGCCAAGTAGCGGAAGGGGAGGGACCACTAACATTTGTGGAAATGGCGGTCGAATTAAAAGACCGTTGATTTTTAGTCAAGTCAGGTGAGCAAACAAGCCGGCAGATATTTTGGCAGATATTTTGGCAGATATTTTGGCGGTCTGATGTTCTGCCCGGTTACAATTGGCCATTAAAAAGAAGAAGCAGTCGCGATCGTTTTTCACACACTATGCAAGTAAGTATGTATGTACACTGTCCTACATGGAAGACTATCTGAATTGAGACACACCATTAGTGCAGCCAAACAGTGGCATTGACCACCCTTTTGAGTTTGACAACCTTCATTAGTATCATTGTTAAAGTTACATAATGTGTACCCATGGCCTATTCTGTGAGACATTAGTAGGGCTCTAAGAGAGAGAGAGAGAGAGAGAGAGAGAGAGAGAGAGAGAGAGAGAGAGAGAGAGAGAGAGACATCCAAAAATAAGCGATTGTGTTGAGGTTGGCTGAAAAAATGGCTGAAAATGACAATTAATAGCTTTTTGTACTACACACGAAACAGCAATATGGTCTAGACGCCTGTGTGTGTATGTGTGTGTGTGTGTGTGTGTGTGTGTGTGTGTGTGTGTGGCGGTGCAAGCATGTGTCTGTACCGACGCGCACGCGTATCGAGTGCATGTGTCTGGCCTAGTTTGGGGGGGAAAGCAAATGGATTAATAAAACATGTTATCCGATGGATGCTGCTCCGCTAGACGTGATTGGACAAGGAGAGGAGAACTGAGTCACTCGGTTGACTGGAAGACCGTCGGTCGGAAAAAAACATACACAAGCTGATGATCGTTAGGAGACTAATGCTGGGAAAGCGGTACTGCATAAGCCACCGCAAATGTTAACGACGTTCTAACATTTATGTTCAACTATATTTTGTTGTGGTTACCTTATTTATCCTTTTAATGCTTTGTTGTTGTCTCGCACTTAATAATGTATCATCCGTAGCGCAAGGACTACAATTATTTACTAGTCGGCCTAAGGGTAGGGTGGCCATGTTGGACTGCAGTCGAGTAGGAATGATCAAATGTACTTTCATAATCATTGTTAATGTTTGTGTATTAATGGGTGGTGGAAGAACAAAAGGCTTTATATTGGACACATGCCTAACCATTTAGAGGTCAGTGTCCAAAAAGAAGTTGTTTCAAGACAGTCTCATTGGACTCGAGAAGTTTGAGAGGTTCAATGGTAACTCACAGTGATAGAAAAATGCAAAAAGGCAGACAGACAGACAGACAGACAGACCACCAGAGGGTATAATTGTAAGACGGTAAATCCGATGCCCACGTGAGAAAGCACTTGGTAAACGACGGCGGTCATCCCAGGCGATTTGGGTGGGACTCAGCACCTAGTGAGTGGAGTGAGCTTTCCAAATGCCTGGAGCTGTTTGAAATACTGCTTGCATAAAAAACAGGCCGGGGGAGAATGAAGACGGATGGACCCTCACACCAGAGAAAACATTCCCTACTTAAAAGGCCTCATGGCACCTTTCACATGCCGTACTCGCCTCTTGAACCTTCTTTTAACCGCGTTCCCCGCCAGAGATGAATAGTTTTGTACCGCTGTCCGGCTGACAAGAAGCAAAGTTGATATCACTAGTGTGATGTATTATTCTTCTATTAGGAAATGGTACTACAAGGTATATGGTATATTCTAAATATTTGAGATCCAATTGCCTGGAAAGTAGTGATTATCATCATCATCATCATCATCATCTATACCATTACTGCTGTTGTTTTCTGAAATTAACACCCCAAGGTATTCAGCTGCCCATTAGATGGAAATGATTTAGCACATCCCAGACTCTGCTGTGTTTCTCTATCACAACACTGGAAGAATTTCTTGTCATTTGGCTATAGAAACGTATTGCTGGGAACTCCTTTGCTCCGCTTCACTCTGTCTCTTAAAATGCAAAGTACAGCAGACAGAAATCCAAGAAAAATAGAAAAATCCTGAGTTTAGGTTTTAGGTTTAAGGTACTTTTATGGTTTAAGACAAGTGATTTTGAGGATCACCCTATCCCCAGGTTTCGATTTGATGCAGTCTGTTTGAAGTCCATAGGCCTCAATTGCATCTACCCAGTCTTTTCTGAATGAATCAAGATCAAAGAGTCCAGGGGTGGTTATACAAAAACTCAAAAATCACATCATTGGCTATAGTTAAGGACATATTTGTCTTTTACGTGGCCATTTTACATATGTTTTAGGCATACTGTGTTGTATGCAGGAACATGGTATGCATAGCCTTAAATTGCCTTTCTGAATGTCAGTTTAAGCGGTAACACTTGGTATTGAATTTAATCTAATTTTACTGATAGCATTTCCTGTTAGCCAGGAAAGGAACCAGGGATAAAGTACAACACACTTTTTAAACTCCCTACTTCCCAAGCAAACTTATACAAAAACATCTGAAACCCTCAGTCATGCAAACGATTGGAATGACCTTTGCTCTAAACATATGAGAGAACGTTGCATCTCTTCCAAGCATCTCCTGCGCAAATCTGAAGAAAACACATTTTGAAACGCCGTTTCGCCGCCACACCTGCGACGTTGACGACGACGCTGCCAACTCTTGACGATCTCGACAGACTGACAAAACACTATGTGTGGGGGAAAACCTCCAGCTCCATCATCCTTCTTTGTGTGCGGGATGGAGGCAATTCTTTATTTTGGGAGGGGGGGGGGGGGGGTGTACCAAGGGAAATCTAGGCAAGGGCGAGTGTCACCCTGAGGCCCTGCTGGTTTGAGAATGGATGAGGGCATTTTGGCTGTCAACAGCAGGGAGCCCTATCTAGTTTAGTCAGATGTGCACTGGGGACAGGGACAACACTGGTGGTGTGGTGATGGTGATAGGCTTATCCACCCCCCCCCCCCACCACACACACATATGCTCTTCCCTATGATTTGTTGTATGTGGGCTTTGTCTCACGCTACCACCCACCACCCCGCAACCAAAAATAAATATCAATATCTTTCGCTTCTGACTCTTGCGGTGTTTATCCAGAATGTCTGGCGGCGCCGGCGGCAGCAGCAGCAGCAGCAGCAGCAGCATCTCAAGTGATTCCGCTGGAGATGATGACTGTGCTTAGACGTGTTTCGGTTTCTGCATCAGTATTGCATGTAGGGAGAGACAGAAGGTAAGACACCTTAGGTCGCCCGCCGGAAAAAAAAACAAAACCTGATCGGTTGTCTACCGTCTTCCTTCGCTCCATCTTCTCAAAAAAAGGTGTTGTGCGATTGGCCCCAGGGCGGGAGTCTGGTATCTGAAAACAAACGCACACAGCAGGGGCGGCTCGCAATCCACAGCCCCCTCCACAGGGTGCTTTACCAATCAATATGACCTTCTGTAGAAACAGATTCTCTCTCTCTCTCCCTCTCCCTCTCCCTCTCTATCCCCCCCCCGCTCTATTTTTCTCTCTGTCTCCCTCGTTCCCTCAGTTCCTCTAGCGCACATCGGGCCCGCTGGATAACAAAAAAGACTTTCAGCATTCACAGTGTCAAGGAACGCATCATCATCATCATCTGGAAATCCACATGATCGTCACAGAGTAGCCAAGCCTTCTGTGAATACGTCGATACGCGAATGAACGCTCCAGACGACGGCGGACTTCAATGTAAGCCATCTGTCATAAAAAAAACAATATAAAACACGGGCTTTGAGTTTTGGGATCCTATTTAGTCATTCTTTCGTGGTGCGTTTCAGTCTGCCCCTCAAAGAAAAGAAAAAAAAAAAGGGAGAGTGAAAACAAGAAATTAATTTAATAAGCGAGTACGGTGCTCCTGGGAAATCGAGTCCGGAACGTTTTCATTTTTCCTGCGTCTGAGCGGGCCGGCGCCCTAATTGGGTTAGGTGGGCTCGTCAAGGAAGTCGTCAGGCTTCAGGGGTTTTTATTAGCCGCTGGCCCGCGGCAAGGTCCAGTTTTTTGGGCCCCACCACCGCCACCGCCTCGTCCTATCCCCCACCCCCTACCCCCCCACTACCACTGAGAAGACGTTTTAAGGTGCAGCTGTCTGATACATCAGTCCCATCGCTCCTTTCGTTTTCTGTTGGAAAAACTCTTGTCTTTGTGTGGGGTGATGGGGGGTAAGAGTACTGGAAGCCAGTATTTACCTATAAGTACAGACTTCGTGCACACACACACACACACACACACACACACACATACACTTATCTCCGAGACACATTTCTCATCATCGGCACAAGCATTTTATTTTGAACGTTTTAATCAATAACTTGTGCCATTGGTTCTCATGGTTAAGGTGTAAAAAGTGTCGAGCCGGAGCACTTGACAACCAATAGATTACTGCCTGGCCACTACTGGCCCAGATGTTGATATTTCACCAGATGTGTGCTACCCTCTGGGATGTCCACAGCAATAAGACAGCGGCTCTCGTCTGCTCTCCTCGTTGTGGAGATGAAAAAACTGAAGGAGGGACAAGATGTCACCTGACCGCTTCTGGAAACGGCTGCTAATGGCGTCGTAAGCCACTGATGACAGAGGTGTGTGTGTGTGTGTGTGTGCTGCAGTGTCCTTGTACCAGTGTGTTTAAACGCCGGTACAAATGTGTGTGCATGTGTGTCCATCTAGTGTGTGTGTGTGTGTGTGTCTGCATGTGTGCATGCGTGTGTGCGTGTCAGTATCTGTGTTAGTGTCCTTGTGCCAGTGTGTGTTTATACACCGGTACGTGTGTGTGTGTGTGTGTGTCTGTGTCTGTGTGTGCACGTGTGTGGCCATCAAAAAAAAAAAAAATGGCGTGGTGGTGGTGGCTTCCTAGGGGAATTGAAATTAATGAGTGTAATCAGAGGCAAACAGTGAGCCAGGCAAGGGCAATTAATACAAGCGGGCGAGGAGAGAGGCCCAGGGCCAGACTAGGGCTGGGGGGGCTTCCTGGTCCCGGGCAGGGGCCGAGGCTCAGGCTGTATAGAGATGGAGGATTAAGATGCTGCGACAGACTGACTCTCAGCTACTCCGCTGCGCGTACAGCAGATGTCCGCGGAGGGGGAAGAAAAAAAAACAACAAGAGTCTGGCACCCGCGACGCAATTCGGACCAAATCGACCGCTCGGCCCGGCGCGCGCCAACCAACACACACACTGACGTCCCTGGCAGCGTCCTGATAACGCAATCATCTCTATTTAGTTCGAATGCCAGAAGAGGGCCCTCGGTGGAGCCCGGCGCAATTGTGTGCTGTTGCGGATTGTAGAAATTCAGCACAGAACCACCGACATGAGCTGGGGGGGAAAAAAATGGGACAATGAGAGAGGAGGAATTGGGGGGGGAACGGTGCGGTGCAATGTGGGACAAGAGCGGCGAACACAATGTCGATATATTGGAACGGGGTCGGCCGACGGTCTCTCGATTACGTCCGTATGAAGTCATCGTATTTGTGCGTGGCGTGTTTCAAGGAAAAAGAGCTCGAGAGCTGCCAGCAGCAATAGCGGCGTTTGTTTAAATTGACGCTAAGTGAGAGCGTCGCGGGCCGGGATCTTTTCACTCAGGCATCGTTTGATGCTCCGGGATGCCACGCATTCTCCGCGCGGTCTCCCGTTTCCACTGTTTACATGAGATAATCATACAGAACATGGGTAAGGATACACCTACAGACTTACAGAGGAGGGCCATTGACAGAAACGGAGATGCTTGTCTAAAAGAGTCCAAACGCATTTGTGTTGGAATGGAACGATGATGTCAACTTAGGCTAGCTATTCCTGACGTGGGTAATGTGAGAGATGGCATAGAGGCTCTAACCCGAACGCTAAATACAAAAAAGGCGTAACCGCAACATTGAAAGTGAAAGCGTATAGGCTTCGCCTGAAGAACTATGGATTGTGGTTTTCAACTTCAAACAAATGCCAAAGAGCACTGACCTCATTCCCGGTCCTTCTGGGTTATGTGTTGGTTTCTGTGTAGAATTAAAGTTTGACTTGAAGGAATTGCTTTATGAAACACTGCTGGACTGGACCAGGAAGGGGGGGGGGGTGGGTAGAGAAGCAATGGCGGCTAAAACTTTGGTTGTTTTTGACTCATGCTGCATAACATTTGTCAATCGACCAGCACGCGGAGAAATATGCGACCAATGCTAATTGATACTCCTCTAGACTGTAACAGATCTATGTAGGCCCATTGATTCTTTCGAGACAGCGTTCAGCATCCAATGCCTTCACCGAAATCAATAAATGGGAATAAATGAGAGACAATTCAATTACTTTCTTTAAAAATATATTCGTAATGGAGGGCAACTAATTAACTTGCTCGGGTGGTACGTCTACTCACAGATTGTGTGGGTTGGCCCAATGTAAAATGTTTTGATTTGGCCAGGGAGCAACATGTTTTCAGTTTGGTGTAGCTAGTGCGCCCTCTTCTGGCCTCTTTAAAACAGCCTATATCAACTATTTTTCTGTCATAGTCAGAGGCCTAAGGTGCCAAGATTTAAAAAAAAAAAAAAAAAAAAGGTTTGTCATGGTTTTAAAATATATTTTTTTATGGGAAATGTCTTGTTCATTGTTTTAATTAAAACAAAATGTACTTTAGTTGCACACAAGTAAAACTATACAGTCAAAGGAAAGGCTGGCTAAAGATACATATTTTCGACAATGCAATTGTAAATCCATTTTTAAAACATTTTTAAAACACACCACCAAACCAAAACCTAAACATGTTTTTGAGAGAAATGTGGCAAATATCAACCAAATAAGAAATATAAACCTAAACCATAAAACTTTTTGTAAACCTTGCCGCTTTACTTTACCTTTGTAACCAACCAGTTAAAGGGCCAGATTAGCTAATGTGGCAGAATTCGTACTGGCCCAGTACGACTTCTGGTCCAGTACATGGTCGAGTATTCCTCATCAACTGACAAACTGTTGAGCTATTATCACAAACAGACACGCATACATTTATGGTGGATGTTTTTTTGAGTTTATTACCTATAAACTTTTTCAAAGGATAGGCGTGCCACTTTATGAGAAACATACTCATAACTTGATTCTAGAGGAAAAACCCAGCAGTGTCAAACTGTTTTCAGGCCTGGTTGCAGCAGTATTTTTGAACCCTTGCGTCAGAGTGGCGTGCCCGCAGCCAAACCGCTTATTAAAATACAGAGTGGCTCACAGCCATAAAGACAGAAGGCGATCAACTTGTTATTATTCTTTCTGGGGGGGGGGCGAACGGTTTGAGATCAATAGCTGAAGTGGTTTCCCCTTCCCACAACTTTGGCTTCAGTTGAGTACAACGTGGTCCACCCATAGTCAGAGATATTAACAATTCCAGAGACTTTTTAAGGGCTGCCAAGAATAATTTCAATGATACATTTCGCCACAAAAACCACAATTATTCCAGCACATTCATTGCCCTGCTGTGCTCTTTGGCCTTGGTAATGTGATGAGTGAAACAGCCAATGTATAACCAATGGAAGAAAAAGACCAGTATTGTCATCATCATGCAGTTTGAAGTAGTCGTAGTCAAGATCATATTCAAGTATAGCTAGGTTTTGTATATATATAAAAATGACATATTAGATTTAGATTTTTTTTTTTCATTTTTACGAGCATCGGAGGAGAATAATCCTGCCAGGGGTAACCACAACTTACAGACCTGGTGTGGTCCTCACAGTCGCCCTCTGTTGGATCCTACTTGAGTCTAATTCTTCTTCTTTTCATGGTGACAAAACTTTGAATGAGCCTTGGATGCACAATCCAGCAAAAGGTTTGAAGTGAGGTTTGGGTATCAAGCCCTGTTTTTCCCCAGGCATGTGCTGCATTATAGTGGTCTGTTGTATATGAATGCATGAGCTCATTAAGCGTGCTGGTCCATTACAAACTGTCTAGAGCTGCACCCTTCCTGGCCTGCCCTATAGCCACACATTGGATTATTAAAGGTTAGGCATTGGTATGCTTGTGTAAGCTATATACAAAGCCATTGCAGGTCGCTTTTAACATCTCCAAATTGTAGCAGACACTCAGCTAATTCCAAAAACCAAAAACAGAGCTGGACTTGTTTTCTACATCCCCATCCAGGATGAATAGATGATGAATGACAATAATGTGAGGCCTGACTTTTTCTTTTCAGGAAAATACATAGACTTCACACAGAACGTGAGTTTCTGTTTTTGTCGTGTGCATTTTCTCATAAAATGGCACGCATGAAACAATATAAAACAAAAATGTACAGAATCAGAAATGGCATAACATTATAAACGAATGTATTCTTTCCCCAGTTTTCCTCTACCAACAGCAAAATCATATTTCACAAAACATTTTTAAACAGGTGATTCGATTGTCCTTTCTTGCGCCAACCAAGCCATGCGTCTCCGTCATGAGCCAAAGCATCCAAGTACCCGGTATATATCTTGTGAGCCGCCATTCATTATCTATAGAGGAGCTCCAGCTGGTTCAAGTCACAGGTAAGCGCGGGTGACATTCCTCCTGCCCCACTGTCGCCAATCCCTCTGACCTTCATATCGGTGAACTTAATCTTCCAGGTGCCGTCCGTTGGCGAGCGGATGAGGCCAAACACCTGCTCAAAGATCCCCAGGCAACAGGTGTCCCGGTGCATGGTGCCGGCCACGGCGACCAGCACCAACCCGTGAGGGGAGGACAAGACCCGGAGCCCGTTGGACTCCAGGTTGGGGCTGATCAACAGCCGCTCGTCCTTGGCCAGGGCCAGGAGACGCGAGCTGACCAGGCTGGCCCCCTGGTACTCCTCTGTACATTGGCCCACCGTGCTGCAGTAGGTGTACAGGCAACATGAGAAATCAATAAACCGATGTTGAGGTTAATCTAAACCCACATTTGTTGTTTACTACAATGAACACTGCACTCATTTAAACAAATGTGCACAGTAAAGATTGAACGCTTATCAGTGTGGTTTAGTTTTGGATTATATATACACGATTGAGAATTGGGAACCATGATTGAGAATTGGGAACCATGATTGAGAATTGGGAACCATGATGAGGCAGTTTGATATCATTTTTATACCGAGGATATCTTGTTTGAACTGATAAATGATATTTTATAGACGGTGGAAAAGACTTGCAAAATAGGTGCTACAGGTGGGGAGAAATGTTTGGTATACTTTGATGTTCTGTCAATATAATGCTTGTCCGTGACGACGTCACATCGCAATGACCGCCCACATTTTGGAAGCATAGGAGAATTGGAAAATTAGTTATATTTGTAATGTTTTTTTGGTCATTGTTTAGTAATTAAGCGTGAAATTATTTGTCATTATGGGGAGACATTGTTGTTTGAAACTGCCACAGCATTTCTCATGCGAGACGTGGCAAAACAACGTTACCCGTCTTGTAGTCATGTAATTAAAGTTATTTAGCTGATATTATCAGGAGTTGACTATCCTTTCTAAGGCTGGACCACCTGTACCTCATAACTTTTAACATCTATGCACCTCTACACCTTTGGGATGTATGTGCAAAAACACTTTTGTGCACAGACATCAAGCATTGTATAACAAAGCATATCACTTTTCATTTGTGGTGGGTGGACATGTCAGTTTTAAAGAAATGATAGATTGTATAACAAACCAATACCTGGATGATATATTTAGTTTTGCATCGGTCCAGAAATGTTGTGGTCCCCAGTCTTGAGGCTTCTGGCCCAGGGAGGGGTTCTGGCTGTTGAGAATCTCAAAGAACCACTGGCAAAACTGTGGACCCAATTGCTCAACGGTTGTCTCGGCATTCATTTCTGTGGAGTGAATCTCCATCTCCAGCGATGGGCCTTGATGGGACAACTCCTGAACGGCAGAAAACAGTGATGGGTTCACGAAGCTTGTCACATTGAGGAGTTCAAATCCTGTCATCAATCACCACCATGCATTTTTTTTGTGTAACATCTTGCTGAGCGCGATAAAGTTAGTTTCATATTGGATATTCAAAATTTGGTGGATATACAGTATGTATTTTAAAATAGCTTATCAATTATTCAGATATGAGAAAATTGGTTAATAGTTTTGTAATCAGTGGAGGTTGAAGAATAATTTCCTTTGATTTCCATTTCTGAGATACCCACAAAGAAGTGGCAATAGTTTTACTATGTAATTGCTGAGAGGTCCAACATCCATTTTATTTTGCCACCAACATTTAAACTTACAGCAACAATTATGTCAAAGAGATACTTGCATTTATTATAATAAAAACATATTCAACATTCTAATTTCAATAGGTCTCAAATATTTAAAGAATAAATAACTCTCAGACCATGTGGCCCCAAGGAGTCATACCAACTTGGATCTCCTCTATGACCCGTCATCTCTAATTTACAACTGTTCATTTTTCCATATTTTCCTTTTGAAAATGTATATTCACTTTTGAATATTTCAAAATGTAATAGCTCTCAGACCGTGTGACCCACAGGGGTTAAACCAACCTTAATCCTTTCTATAACATGCCCCCTCCAATTTACAACTTGTAATTTTTCAATTTTTCACTTTAGAACATGTATTCCTTTTTTAATATTGCAAAATTCAATAGCTCTCAGACCAAGTGGCCAAGAGGGGTCAAATGTTCGAAAGCAAAATCTGGAAAAATAAAGTTGTGTAAATTTTGCAATATTCAAAAATAAATGTAAGTTTTCGAAAGGGAAAAATGGAAAAACAAACAGCTGTAATTTGGAGGGGCCATGTCATAGCAGAGATTTAGATTGTTTTGACAGCCTAGTAACCAAAAGGCATCAGGGCTAGGGCGTAACCAAATGGCAGGTGCTGGTACTCGTACACCACGGCCATAAAGGCAAAGCGGAGACATTTCCTGTGAGCCTTGAGGATAGGGACATGGAAATAAGCATCCTTGAGATCCAAGGATGTGAACCAATCGCCCTCTCACACACATCAGAGTAGCGCCCTGATGGTGAGCCTTCTAGATTTCCTTGTTACAACTGACTTGTTGAAAAAGTGGAGGGGGGGGGGGGGGGGGGTCTCATCCCTGTGACTTCTTGAGAACCAATAAATTACAGGGGTAGAACCCCTGGCGTGACTCAAGGGGGAGGACAATGGACAGGGCCCCCCTTGTCTAGGTGTGCCACTTCCACCAATAGCACTGTGCTCGTGGCGGGGTCCTGCAGGGGGACGGTGCTTGAATTGATTGCTGTGCCCCGCCCTTAGCGTGCTGCCTAACCACGGTGGTAAGAGGCACTGCTCTAGTCATAGCGCTCCGAGAGGGGGCGAGCGGAGATTGGGGAGCATTGTTTATCGACCCAATATATTCCCCGGCCCCTATCGCCATCACACCATGCGTGCCCCATGGAGGGCACCACTTGTGAACTGGCTGGGCTCGGACAGACAGCGGCGCATTCCACCCTGCCTTCTCCTTACAGCCATAGGGCTGAAGGGATGGGGGGGGGGGGGGGGGGAGAAGGGGGCACTGCCCGGGTCTAGGGGACTAGTACACAGAGTCGGAACGAACCCATGTAGCAAGTGCCCAGTCCATTCATGAAGCTTGTGGGAAACGCCACTGAGAGCGGGTCCCAGGCTAAGCTACGCTGCTTAGCCGCCGCCACACAACCATCGGGTTGTGGGGGGGGGGCAAGGTAGTTAGGATATGATTAGACACAACAGACGCAGGGCGCTGTCGGGCTAAAAGGTGGTCTGTAAGGATGTATGCCATTCAGCCAAACAGGCTTTTAAATCTTTATTAGGAAATGTGAAAGGGGGAGGGGCAGGGTTGTTCCAGGTGGGCGCCAGCATACGCTGCTTTCCCTGGGAACCGCTGGGCTGAGGTCTGTCCCCCTCGGCCGGCCGATGCTGCCGCTGTAGTGGTGGCGGCGGCGGTGAGCTGGGGAAGGGACCCTGCTTCCTGGCACCGTGACGGGAGGAGCCGGGTCGCAAGGATCGGCCCGGACCGTGACCCATTCTCCGGGGACGGTCTGTTGATGACTGAGGACCTCGGTCTGAACTGAGGCCCGAACTGTCCGTTGGGTGACGGGGGGGGCCCAGGATAAGGCTTGCTCTGCCACGGTCAGGGACCGAGGTATGGGATAGCCAAACAGCCCGGCGGTGGCCCACGTCATGTGCCGTCCTGCTGACAGGCTCTCCAACCCAGTGGAGTGGGCGGATTCAAAAGGTCTGGACCCGGGCAGCCATTACATAGGAGAGACAATGGCACTTCTTTGCATTCAAGTAAGCACCTCAGAAATGGAAATTCAAAGGACGCAAATGGTTCTTCATCCTGCCCCGATTACAAAACTATTCACCGTCGACTGTCTCATATGTGAATAGCTCAACATCCATTGTATATCAAATATCCAATACGACCCCACATTTAAAAGGTCCCCTATTTTACCACCAGGTGCACCAGGCCTACCCAGTGGACTGTACCAACTGGTAGGCTGCTCTATTTATTCCTACATCTGGGTGAACACTCCCACTTGTGATGTCATTAGAGGGTAGATTTTGACACGGTTTGCAATGGGTAATCACACACCTGGTGGTAAAATAGGGGACCTTTAACACTGCATTAGTACAACCCCCACCTTTCCAGAAGACCACAAGTCTAACGTCCTTTTCACCAGCAGGGGTTTGTCACTGTTGGGCGGCATGACGACCCCCTCCATGGCGAGGTACTTGAAAATGACATCTCGGTGCACTTTCCTCCTTTTCAAGAGCTCCGCCGCATCGCTGCTGTAAGCAATGATCGCCTCCATCGCTTCTGTAATAAAAGACGAGATCGGTTGGGTTACACTACAGGTACACACACACACACCATCCAATACACACACACCAAACCGAACTATGAACTCGCAACGAAGTGGTCTCACCTCGGGCGTTCACCACTTCGATCATCTTATTTGTGACCGTGTCCAAAAGCAATCGTAAATCACTTTCTGGCATGGTGCTCAGCAACTTTGCGCAGCCGGCTCGCTCCTTATCCGATAGCTGTGCCATCTTCCGACGGCAATTACGCACATACCTCTATGCCATACCGGTCGCTTTCGTTTCCCTGCAAATGAAAACAGACAGACAGCCTTTTTGGGCGGCTGCTTGTGTGTGTGTGTGTGTGTGTGTCGCCCATTTGTCTCCGTGTAGGAACGAATATACAGACCTTGAAAGGTTCCGCTTCGTTCTGCCGTCGTCGCCATGGAAAATGCCAACGGTGCTACTCTGGATCACACGCAAGATGCGCGATGGCAGCTGTAGCGATGTGGGAGGGTAAACAAAACCGCGGTTATTAGGAGGGGGGGGTGGTTTGTCGATATGTTTTCGAAATAAACCGATTTTTTTATTTGTTTTTTTTTGTGCGCGTCCCTGCCACGCAACGGGACGCTGAATATAAAAGGTAACAGATGTACATTTTTTTTATTAGCATTAGCTTGTGACTGATCAGAAGCTACACACACGCACGCGCGCGCGCACACAGTCGACGCGTTTAGCCAGCTGGTGTCGGTGATATTGCTCTTTCTAACTGTGTTTATTGAGGCTTAATTGCGTTGTAATGGTTTACAATCCGGCTAATTATTTTTTAAAACGTTCATTTAACTTGAACACCATTTAGAAACCATTATTCGCCCGTTTCGTCATTTTTAATAACTCTTTCACTTTGGACCTAGCGCTAGTCTGACGGTGTGGGTGTGGTTTATATGTCCGTCACGGCCATTGGCACGCAAGCTTTGATCATTGAGTAACTCCATCGCAATCTCCTATGTTTCTGGGAATTGAACCACTTGAACTTCCGCAAATTCTGTCTTCAACACAAGGTATATTCTTGTATCCTTGTTTTTGTTTTGTTTTTTTAACTCTTATTGTTTTTTTTTAACCCTTTTTGGTTTCTCTCTCTCCATAGGTGTGGACATGGGGGAGTCTGACAGCAGTGCACAGGGCCGGGTCACCATCTACTCCATCCAGGGTTGTCCCCACTGTGTGCAGGCCAAAGCCAGCCTCGGGCGTCTCGGCGTGCCGGTGTGCGAGGTCGACCTGGGTCAACATCCAGAGCTGCGGGCGGCGGTGAAGGAGCTGACGGGGCGAAGCACGGTTCCCCAGATCTTCTTCAACCAGGTCCACGTCGGGGGTAACGACGACCTGCAGAAGCTGGTGAGGAGGGGTCCACTGAGTAGGTGGTTTTATTTCCGTCATAACTCTTGTGGACGGACCAGAGAGGCGCTTCTGCTCCCTCTGGGACACTTGGGTTGTCCTCATCGACTTCCACTCGAGCGCTGTTGTGTTCACCGGTGCTGGGGAAGAGCTATGTGTGTTTACCATTGCTTTTACCTGAGGCTCTCTGTGAAAAGCGATGGCAAACAATGGCACTATTTTTAAAAGACAAAGCATTGGGGAGTAATTAAGCGCGCCGGTCGTGGATAAACATGGTTACTTGGAGACCGTTGAAAACAGGTGGCGTAATAGATAAGAGGCCGGAAGGAACAGGTGCAGTAGCGAGTCTGTTTCGTTTTGGAGTGGGGTGAACTGGTTCAAAATGTTTCGGTTGAGGCAGAAGATTTGCAATGGGCAGATAGTAAAGATGTGCTGCAATCGGTGTGAGACAAAAGCAACAACAAAATAGTTCTTGGGTGTTTCTTTTTTGTGCTGGGCGATGTGGAAAAATGTATTGGCACGAAAATGATGGGGAATATTACACAATATCGGTAAATATCACGATATGCTTATGAATTCAAAATACCATTCTAAACAGTCTGAGGGTCATTACATTGATATGGACATTTAAAGAATGGTATCAGACTAAAGCTAGTTTTCCTTTCTCACTGGTGCTTCAAACATCCTATTTGATCGTTTTAAGGGCATATCGTCTCATCGTGATTGATTTATACTATAAAACTGCCTGGGTATCACACTAGTTGATATCTTCATTTCATGCCGATACAATACCATTCACAGATGATAAATCATAATATTGAATCATTGCCCGGCCCTATTTTAAATGCATGTGTACGCCCGCAGGATCCGGAGAAGCTGCAGAAACTTGTGCACCTTGTGAGAGACGAGCCAACCGACGAGCCACCACTCCCCGCCGATGACCAATCAGAAGGCGGGACATGGGAGGCTGACGGAGGTGAGATGGTTTATAGCCAACTGTTAAACAGAGCATACCATCGGCAATGCTGCTCCCTCCACGTTTATAGAGCTGTGTTGTATTGAGCCAGTAGGTTCCACATTGGAGACCGAGGGACACCGTCTCCATTCAAGCCTTTCCTTGCTGAGTGAAATGTGATGATTAACGGCCTGCTATGGTCGGAATTTAGGTCAAACAGACCTGGTTTTGTGTGGGTGTCGGTATGGGGGTGTGTGTGTGTGGGTGTCTGTTTGTAGTCATCACATGTCCAGCATCTTCATGTCTTCTCTCCGTTCCTCTTTGCACACAACGTGTATGTAAACATAGCACATGTTTGTGTGTACCTGTTTTCTAATGTTTTATGATTCCCCTAATATGATTGTGTCCGTATTGGTGTATTCCTACCCTCTTAGAGTTTAAGTGTGAGAAGGATGAACTGGCGAGCCTGGTAGAGGACTTCAAATTGTCAAAAGTGATTGGTTCCCATAGAATGGGGCTGAGTTTGATCAGAAAGAGCTTCTCGGAGAGGCAGCTGATTGACTGGCTGCAGAAAGAGAGGAGCATGGGTGAGTAAGGCTGATGTTTTTAGCAACAACACCTGAAAGAGGTGGTCGCCCACAACGGTGATTTAGTCCAAAAAAATTCTCTTAAGGCTACATGTAATATGGACCTCCTTCACAATAGTTTGAGTACAGTGTTGCTAATTACTATAATACAGACTATAGCTTGTTGACTGTACGCGTAAAACACGCCTTAGGTGTTAGGGAGTGGTTTTCTTGTGTAAGCAGGAACATTTCCTGGTCTTTCTCCCAACCTATTATCGCTTGCAAATGAATATGTATGATGATGATGATGATGATGGTGATGATGGTGATGATGATGAATGAATAGCTGTGTGTGTGTGTGTGTGTGTGTGTGTGTGTGTGTGTGTGTGTGTGTGTGTGTGTGTGTGTGTGTGTGTGTGTGTGTGTGTGTGTGTGTGTGTGTGTAAAAAATAAATAATAAAAAAGCTAGAGCCCTGGCCTGTGAGACCGGCCTAGCGTTGCTTGAGAGGAAGTACATGTTGAGCGTGGGCGGCTCTGACAAACACGCAGAGGGCAGCTTCGGAGAGGGCAGCAGAGGGGACACTCTGTATAGGCTGCTGGAGCACGAGTCCCCACTGGCCCTCAATACGGGACAGACGGCTGCCTGCAGCCCCCTCCAGGGTAGGTGTGAACAGGGTCCAAAATTAACTTTTTGAATATTGTCTTTTTAACTGCCAGAGTGAAAGTAATTTACCAGCCAGGCAATTGTTTAAATATGTAACCCTGCATCTTCCTTACCTGCCAAAGGGTCATGGTGGCAGGTGTTCATTTTGGACATTGGGTGTGAATGAAGGGCTCAGTGATGAGAAAGGAGAGGCCCAATAGCTCTTTGCCGCGGCATCTACTTTGACACACAATGCTTCCCTGAAACACAATGCTTCCCTATGCTAGGGCGATGTTTGCCTGGTGGCTGTGTGTATGTGTGGTGGTCTTTTCTTGCAATTAAAGCGTTTTGGGTGTTGTTGGTTGCTGTCTTTCCTGGATTAGGCTTGGCATATAACTTGACCACAATTTGCTAATCTAATTGCACTGTGATGGGGCTTTTGTCATTTTTGCATTTCCATGTGTGTGTGTGTGTGTGTGTATATGTGCGCATGTAGTTGTTTCCTCTGCATTTCCATCCTATACTTTCTGGTATTTCAGCTATAATGTTATCTAACACTGAAACAACAAAACGGTTGTGCTTAACATTTATGTTACAATATCTTCGCCTTCTTGTGTCTGTCATGTCCCTCTCAGCTGCGAAGCTGTCTGCTATGATGAGAGAGATAGTCCTCAAGCTGTTCTCTGATCATCTCTCGGCCGATGGCAAGGTAATGTGTGTGTGTGTGTGTCGAGAGATGTGTGACACGTTTTAGCCATATTTATATAATTGGAATATTATCTAGACTCTACAATCAAAGGTGCTGTCGGTAAGATTTGAGTGTTGTAAGGCCCCGATCAGATTCCCTCGCTGCTTTTGCGTTGCTGAGCACCTCGTGTTTTTGCAGCAGCGCCCTGAACGCGAGTTGAAAAAAACGTCCGGAGAAGCAGATGAAGTGGCAGTGCACCACTTCATCTGCTCTCTTTCCCCCCCAGGAATTTCACCCCTGCTTGAATCTTACCTACAGCACATTTTAACGTACAATTACGCTGTATAATTAGAGAATAGAGTTTCAGTTTAGACTATGGATATGCTGCATTGTCAATGGAGTACACTTTCCAAAATGATATGAGGAATGCATAGTCCTAATCGGTATTACCTTTGTGTGTGTGTGTGTGTGTGTGTGTGTGCATGCGTGTGTGCAGCGTGTGGACTACCAGGCGATGGCGAAGAGCCCCCTGTTTGAGCGCTACTGCGACATGGCAGTGCAGCTGCAGCGCGTGGAGCTGCTGTCGCTGAGCAGGGAGGAGAAGCTGGCCTTCTTCATCAACACCTACAACGCCCTGGTCATCCACGGCTACCTGCGCCTCGGACCCCCCACCAACATGTGGCAGAGATACCGGGTATGGCGACAGTCGCACGCAAACGAACATGGTCTTGTGCTACTGTATTGCAGAAATTTTGCTAACACAGCAGGACTGCTGGATCCGAGAATAATGATGGACTAATGCTGTGTATGGAGGTGTTTTTGCAGTGTCATGGGCAGTGCAACATGGTGTCATGTTTCCATTAGTTCTTCAACTATGTGAGCTACCTGATCGGGGGAGAGGTGTTCACCCTGCAGGACATTGAGAATGGCGTCCTGAGGGGGAACAGGAAGGGCATGGCTCAGTTCCTCAGACCCTTCTCCAAGTCAGATCCACGCCTGCAGGTATCTCACGACCCGTCTTCACTGGCTTTATGTCATTATTTTAAGTCCAAACGTACAGACTAGCTAGTAGGGCTGGGACAATTTGCTTGTCTCCTGATTCGATACTGTCACAATACTTGGGTGCCGATTCGATATTTATTGCGATTTGTAAGATTTGCAATTCTACAATCATTGCGATTTTTTAGTTTTGTTTTGTTTTAACAGTAGACCATGGGAAAAAGTTGGATCATACACTTCTAGAGGCTGTATATCATGAGGCATATTTCCAAAAACAATGCACATCACTCAGTCAGTCAGACTTTTATTTCAGCAGCATCATTGCTATACAGGGAGGGTAACGTAAAGTTACATGCTACTGTTGATTTAGTGTATTTCTTGTATGGATTTAATGTGAAAAAAAAAAAATCGATTCAGGCATTCAAAAAATTCCATACAATTGTGATACTTTTCCCACCCCTACTAGCTAGCAATACATCAGGTGATTGGAAGTGACTAGTACGTGTATAGGCATTGGATTTGGCATTGGATTTAGCATTTTATTGTAGCTGTAATGATTGGTCGAAAAGCAGAAATCCTAATACACTGCATGGCTTTAAACACGTCTATGTACAGTACATACTCATCACGATGCTTATTATATCAGAATGATACCAATTGCATAATTGAGAGCATACTAATCCATTAATTAATACAGTAAAATGCAATGTATTTGCTCTCCCACAAGATGGCGCTGCCAGATGCTGAGCCCCTCATTCATTTTGCCCTCAACTGTGGCGCAAAGGGCTGCCCACCCATCAAGACCTACACTCCACAGGTGAGGATGTCGCCATTCAAACACATGGGGTCTGTTTTGCTGTACATGAATTTAATACTGATTTGGTTTGACATTTCTATCCAGGGTGAATTAATATGTTAAAATGATGGCATGCAGAAGGATGCTACTGATGCTAAATCTGGTCATGTTCAACTTTTTGGATAGTTTTGCATAGGTAATAATTAGCGACCAATGCATATACCTCAAGGTCACCTCAATAAGCTGCAGCTCATTAACTGTTGGTACTAAATTAAAATCATCAAGAATCACAGCAGCTTTACTTTTTCTAGCATCAGATTGTCATTGTTTACCATTGGCTTTTTCCCAAAGGCGTTGCTTAATGTGTATCACCACTTGAATCTGCTCAGAAGTAACGGGTACCAACTCAATTCATGAAGAATAGGCTGATTTAATCCATCAGTACTCCCCAACTCTCTTAGGACATTGACAGCCAGCTACGCACCGCGGCCGAAGCTTTCCTAGAGAATGACGACGGCTGTGCGGTGGATTGCAGGAAACAAGAAGTGCGACTCAGCCAGATTTTCAAGTGGTACAAGGCCGACTTTGGAGGCACAGATGAGAAGGTAACTTTCAAGTGGCGCAAGAGCAAAGTTGAAAGGGAATTGATAAACACTACGGTAAAGTAAGAAGATAAGAAGATTTTACCTAAGAAGGGTAAAAAAACTCTTGGACCTCACCTGCTGATACTGCCCTGCCTAGTGTAGGAATGTATTTCAAACGACTCTGTTTCTACAAGTCTATGCATTGTTCTATTGGATATTTGATTGGATATAGGATATAATTGACTATTTCTTTTTAACACCTGACTATACAAAGCACCGTGTTGTGCAGTAATCCATGCATATGTTCCTACCCATGACGCTAAAACAACTTGTTTTAACCCAGGTGCTAAACTGGGTGCTGGAGCATATGAGTGACTCGCCTAAGAGGAGCAACTTGGAGATCATCCTTTCTGCCGGGAAGACCAAACTCAGCTACCTTCCTTACGACTGGAGCACCAACAGCACCAATTGAGGTCGTGCACACTTCTCAAGCCTCTAAATTGTGCAAAAATGCATGCATCCCAGCACCCTTTTCTTCTACACTGTAGTTCCTACACCAAAATATTGACACCCGTGGGTTTTTTTAAATTGATTATCCAGCGTTAAAAGTACAATGTGTAGAATTAAGTGGCATCTCTTGACAGAAATAGAATATAATATTCATAAGTATGTTTTAATTAATGTATAATCCCATGAAAGTGAGAATCGTGTTTTCGTTACCTTAGAATGAACCGTTTATATCTACATAGGGAGCGGGTCGCCTTCCACGGAGGCCGCCATGTTGCACCGCCATGTTTCTACAGTAGCCCAGAACAGACAAACGGCTGTAGAGAAATAAAGCCTTCGCCGTTGCATATTGTTGTTGGGACTAATATGTTTGTTCGCCAACGTTTAGCAGCTGGCCCGGGGGGGCGGAGTTACCCTGCGTTCAATATGTTTTACAATAATGTCCGCCCGCCAGGGACGTCCCGACATCAAAACTGAAAATGACATTTATAGCAGCATAGCGCTACTGCGGTTGTGTATCAAGATAATCATCATAACTCAAACTTTATCTAGTTTGAAAGTGTTTGTTTTATTAAATTAAAGATATCGGATATTCACACTCTGAATTAGTGATGTGACATGGTGAACTAAAGACGTGAGCACCGGTTAGCACCGGTGTCTACCTGCCCAGGAGATGGTCGGCCAGCAGCACTCCTCTTTACAGAGCCATCGTTTGGTCAATATTTCTACACAATAGGCAAAGTACCCTCCTCTAAACAATAGCCTAACTGAAGTGCAATTAAACCGGATACGTCTCACGTTACAAAATGTTCAGGATGAATATAACATTAAAGTGGCTGTTTAGAAGTGTATCCCGCTAGCTCTACAACAGTAAAAGCAGGTAAAAACGGCGTGGCCAGTGGAGCTCCAGTGTGTGACACACATACTGTATATAGGTGACTTTCCATGTGTGTACATTGGTGAAACTATTGCAGACTTAAACAAAACAACAAAACGAGTACTTGTTGAGATTTGGACCGTGTGTTAAATTAGTTACCGGTATTTATTGCCCCCCCTAGTACCTACTGGCACCTTACTGGCCAGTACAGGCCACCGTAGCTTCTACTACATTGTTGGAAAGGGAGAGGTGGGGGGGGGGGGTTCAGTTGGTTGTAATCTGCTACCTCGCCGCTAGATGCCACTCAATTTTACACATTGTGTCTTTAAGCACGCTGTTATGCAAATACACCGAACATACTTTCCCCGGGAGTGTGTTGCCATGCGATTACGGAGCTGATAAGTGATCACTTAGTCGACGACATGCTTGTTTGAAGGCGTGGCAAGTCGTTTAGGGACACAAACCTTTTTCAGGATGCACAGCCTAATGCTGCACTCAAGACGTAAAATGTGTAATGCAACATGTCTCCACTGTAGGTCCCAGCCATCCGGTGGCGTCAGGAGCTCCCTTCCTCCGTTTCAGTTTCTACCTTATCATTTGAAACCGTGTCTTCCACTTTTAAGCCAAGGGAAATCACTAATGCTGCTTTTCTAGCAGATATTTAGCCTAGAAGACGTTAATACAATGATGAATTTGCATGGTCAATTTTTTAAAGGAAACTTGTAATAGAATTGATTTGTCACGTTTTCCTGCGCTAATTGAAACGGAGTTTGTTGACAATTGTAGTCTCTTTGAAGAAACTGTTAATAAAGCGGACGTCATCCCTCCAATGTGACCGCGCAATCTCAGGTGCGAGGAAAATTGTCTGATCAAAAATGTACGATGTACTGCAACTTCATGTACAGCGTTTTCTACACTTGAAAGAATACCACTCTCAAGGTCCCCACTTGCACTTGTTTTTTGCATGTAGCGTTGGTATGCTCTTCCTTGCCACAAGGCTGCACTGTTATTAAACTCATGGGAAAGCATGTATTGAGAATAAGAATTGCTTGTAAATTGCACCAGCCCTGTTTAAGGGTGGCCTGTAGTGGTACCGCCCCTGCATTGCTTCAACAGAGCCATATTTTGACCCTGTGTAAGCAACACATGGCAGACCCTGCTGCTGATTACGTTACATTTCAGTTTACGCATCATATGTGCTACGGATAATTAGGTGTTCAAGTTGATTGTCTGTTAAAACCATTTATTTCACTTTGTCTGCCCGATATCCAAAAATCCCACCATGTTAACTGTCAAGGTTGTCATTTTCAAATGGTTTGTTTAAAATTTGTTTTTTAAAGCAATTGCCTAAACAGCTTTAAAAAAAAAAAAAGATGCAATAAATGTATGCTGTAATGGTCTTGTCATTTCAAATAGTTGGTTTTGTTATTGCTTGGTTTTCGAGAAATTGCCTCAACACAGCTTTAAAAAAATGAAGCAATACTTTTGTGAACAAATAAAACATGCGATGAGTTGCACAACAATTGTGATCTGTTTAAGTTTCTATGTGGTCTCAAATGTTGCACAAAATCTGCAAATTATTCTTGTTAGAGTTTAACTATGCAAGTGAATTGTTCCATCTGTTTATTTAAACTAAAAGTAATTTATCGTGTAATAGAAAAATGGAAACCAAATAGTAATAACTAATACCACCATTCGTTAGGGCTGCACAACGGTATCAATTTAACAATATTCAGCTGATATTGAACACAGAACATGGGGGAAACAATTTTTCCTAAACCAGTAGATACTGCATTACAAATAAATCATGGTAGAAAATATACTTTAATCTGTAAAACTGCTAGCATTTACAGTTTCTATTTAGTAAATTATTCCCAATGTTTGTATTACAGCATACTTTCGAAGAGAGTTCCTTAAAGGCTGAAAGGCAATTAAAAACCAACAAAATGTAAAACTGCAATATATTACTTTTAATATATCACTGCTCAAAGCCTTTTGTGTTCTAGGAGACAATTATGAACATGGAGACAACATATGCAATCTTCTATACACAATTTTGCGAAAATGTCAAACGCATACCGTCAGCTTTGAACCTGATGTATTTGGAAGACTTCATGTTGGGCAAAAAGGACCTCACAAATACATGAAAACTGGCTAATTGGATCAGATTCACTTAAAAAATAAGAAAACAATGCAAAGGCTGAATGTCAGGTAATGCATGTGGGCTAATACAATTAGCATTAATCTAGTATCCAATTAATCACATCTAAAATGTAACCCTTCATAAAATAAATACTAGGGATGTCCGATATTGGCTTTTTTACCGATATCAACCGATACCGACACCGATATATGCGGCCACGATTTTAACATCTGAATGTTAGTGAGAAGAAAAGATGGATGAAAAAAACCAGGAAAAAAAACAGCGGTAAAAGCTAGCGAGTGTGTCCGGGAGAGGGCTGCTCTCCTCGGACACATTACTCTGAAGCCCCGGTGACGGTCTGGAAGTGTGGATTAATAAATAAAAACAAAACAGCGGTAAAAGCTAGCGTGTGTGTCCGGGAGAGGGCTGCTCTCCTCAGACACATTACTCTGAAGCCCCGGTGACGGTCTGGAAGTGCGGATTAATAAATAAAATAATGTGAGCGCGGTACAGCGGACCTGAACCGGTTGTGATGAGACTGTTTCGCAGAATGCGTTAGTATGTTGCGCATAACCGCTATTTTACTATTCAACGTAGAAACTTTGAAATAATTCCAAACCACCGACATAACTACAGCTACAACTAGCGTCCCGCTACACGGCCGCACATGCCCAGGCTTGTTATTGAGACGGCGCGGCGCGTTTGATGTCATCAAACCACGTCCTCACTTGAAACATAACAGATGTCTGAAATTAATTCAAAATCGATTTCGGTATCGGTTAAAAAACCGATACCGATATTTTCCGATATTGATTTTTTATGCCAATATCGGCGGGCCGATAATATCGGCGGGCCGATAATATCGGACATCCCTAATAAATACAATTCAAATTGACAATGAAATACAATTAGATTGTATAGATATGATAAAGATAAGACCAAAGATAAAGCATGCCCAACAAACAATCCAAATCCAATCATCAAATAACTTCCCCTAAAACAGAAAGGTTGCTGTGATCGAACCCAAGCAGATGAGCGAATTTCTGCATCCAAAATGTGCAGTATTCTGGCCAGCTGGCCACCACAGCCTCTCCACTCCTCTCCACATGCCCTTTTAAACTAGAACAAAAAAAAAACAGTTTGCAACTGTTTTAAATGATTCTACTCACTTTCATCGTCTGTATCAAAACCAAAGAGTGCGGAGCACTTATTGAGTGCTTGGTGTTCCTTTAGTTCGTCTTGGGTGTTGTAGGAGGAGAGGCATTTGTTGCAGCGCCGCCTTGTAGCGCCTGCAGCCTCAGCGATGGCCTGAGCTGCCGCCGCCTCTTCTTGTTGCTGCTGCTCCCTTTTAAGCTTGATTTTCCACGAGAGACCTTTCTCACTCACGGCGGCCACTGGTGCTTCTCTCCTTTTGGGCATGATTAGCTCCGACTCCTTGAGGTAGGCGGAGGGCAGTAGCCTGATCAGGGGAGCGCTTTGGAAGTGTGCCGCTTGGGGAGAATCCTCATATTTCACGGAGGCTTTCTCCTCCGTGATCTCTGGCGGGTCCAGTACCTGGGTCTGTCTGTTCCTGAAAACTTTGACATTCAGTGCCGCGTCCTCAGAGGGAAGTGGGTTTACCAGAACCGGTGGGGTAACGATATTGGAAGTGGTCGGCTCTGCTAGCGCTTCGATTACTCTCGCCTCGGACGCATGTCCGTTAAAAAGAGTTATGTTGTTGTTGTCTAGGCTCTCGGAGCGGTCGTTTATCTTTGGCGATGTCTCGGACGTGCACAGCATTGCTTGCCTGCCGTCCGAGGTGTCTTTCATTACTGCTTGAGCAGTTTCCTCATTCTCTCCGGGCGGGTGGCAGTCGGACGACTCCAAGTGTGCTTGTGCTTTTGAATTTTCTCTACGCTCCTTGCCACTCTGCAGCCAGATCTCCTCAATCTTCACTCGCTGTTTCCAGGGCGCCTCAGCATTCTGTGGCATTTGCTGAACAGTACTTTGCTTAACAGCCAGTGCCTCCACCTCCTGCTTTTGCGGTGCTCGGACATAGTGTCTCCACTCGTGGTCGTACAGACCCTGGAGGCTTGGGAAGACCTGTCTACAGTCCAGGTTGCAGCACTGCGCTCTGAGCGGTTGGTGGGTCTTTACGTGGTCTTTCAGTTTCTGGGCAGTGACAAAGCGATTGTTGCAGTCCTGATGGTAGCAGAAGTGGCAATCAGAGGCATCATGGAGCTGCATGTGGTCCTTGTACTGCTGGAGGAAGTCCATCGGCCTGTTGAAGAGGCGCACAAATAGCACAGGCTGTTACTTCAGATTCCAACATACTAAAGCAAACAAACAAATTACTTGTGGACTTTCATGATCCGCAGCAGAAGTAAAGCCAATTTATGAGTTGTCAATGAACCTGGCGCCCTGAAATAGATGGTTGAAATATAATAGAAATCAGCCCACAGGCTGTATAAATTAAATTACAACCTGTTAAATTGGCAATTTAAAGTGATTTATGCATGTCAAAATCCTACCTTTAGGTAGATATATCAAAGTAGTAAGGGCTATATATTCATTGTAGGTATTCTGTTGCCATTTTAAAAGTTGCACATTTTTAACTGCTATAGAAAGCTAATCTGTGTCTGTAAATAGGTACCTTAAGCAGATGATGCACTTGCTCTTGGACCATAGAAATGTTTTCTCCAACACCATTTCCTCTTTCATATGGTTCTTGATGGCGTGCTTTAGTAGGCTGGCGTTCATCTTGAGGAACACTTTATTACAGTGCACTGAGGGGCACAGGTAATAAATAAAGTCACCAGCACCACCATTTTCTTTCACCGGTTTGCCCTCCTCCGTGCTTTCCCCCTTCTCTTCCAAGAAAGACGGATCCTTCACAATGACCACGTCGTCCTTGATGACCACCTGCTCATCCTTAAACGGCGCCCCCTGCCATAAACGGCCATTGGTGCTCTTGTGATTTTTTTGTCCAGGAAGACTCCTTTTAAGAAGCATGCGGAGATTTCTGATGATGCTTCCTTCTCTGCTGAGGTCGACCTCGGGGACCGGCTCCATGACAGTCGTTGTGTTCATGATACACATCTCGTCTATGTGGTCCAGGATGTGTCTCTTGGCCAGTCGAAACTGTTTGAACCGTTTCCTACAGAAGATGCACACAAGTTGCTTGCCCCGCAGGTGGGAGATTGCATGTCTCATGACATTCAGGCCTTTGAAATGCTTCCCGCAGAGCGTGCAGCAGTACCTCAGGTGGCCGTATATTTCGCTGCGAAGAACTCGGTCTCTCCACGATAACTTGCCGGACGACTGAAAACAGGAGGCAAACAAATGCGCATGGCACAAAGGTTTCAATTAGTAATCCAATAGCAATTATATGATGGGAAGAAAAGAGACATATTTCAACATATTGCCAAGAAAAGAATGTGTACATATAGGCGTGTATATGTGCATTATTTAATGTAAGCATTATTTTTTGCTAACCTAAGTCTGAAATAGTATAGCTGACCACCATATATGAATCCATGTTAGACTAGGATGAATTTCCAGACACTGGACATTAGTTTTTTAATAGCTTTTTTCAAAAATATTGATAACTTCCCATCAAGAAAACTTCAACAGGATAAAGTACATTCCCTGGGCCCTGTTCAAATAAAAAACAATCCACTTACCGGAGTGTCAAAGTCATTTTCTTCTGTTTGAATAGAGCTGCCCTCCAGTTTTGTGTCACCATTTTGTGACCGAACCATTGTGGATTCCCGTGGCTGCAGCTCCCCATCACCAGACACATCTTGGAGACAGTAGTTGTGGAACACGTCTACAAAAATGCTAGTGGTCTCCATCACTGCGCTGCCAAGTGCAACATCAGCCTCGTTAGCCGGCACACTACAGGCTTCCTCATTAGGCTGTGTCTGGGGCCCGCCATGCTCATCGAGACAAATACCGTCAATGTCCTCGTTAGTCCCACATTTATTTTTCTCAAGCGTGCGACTGTGGTCAAATGTAACCTTTTCCTGTCCAATATTTTCCCCTGATTCAGGATGTGGTTTAATTAAAAAAGGCTCTTCCCGGTCTCTGTCCAACATGATCGTTTTCAACTCATCCCCCCTCTCGTTTTTGAGACACACCTCGTTATCAGGGAAAGAAAGCTCCAGCTTCGGTAGCGGTTTCCGTCCACGTTTTCTACCGTTTATTTTAACCGTTGTCCATTCTTTAACCACTTGTCCCTGATCCAGCCTGGGAAGACCCTGCAGCCACCTTCTCTTTCGACCCTTCCGTTTAAAGATCTGATTTTTCACACACCTTGAAAGGTATTCCCTCTGCCGCTTTGGCTTGGCAGACTTGTGGTTTTCCAGCGCAGTATGATTGCGCCTGAGCGAGTATTTCGATTTCACATTTTTATAGTCCGATGTAATGTTGGATTTAAACTCTGGGTCGTCATCAACGTCTGCCTCATCCTCCGACCAGGATTGTGGTCTCCAACATACTTGTCTCCTCCTGCGTTTTCTCCTGTTTACGAGTAGAGTATCTTCAGAGAGCTCGGGCTGACTTTCCATCGGTGTTGGAGGGCCGTGAGACACTGAAGCAAGGTCGAGGCTCGGGCTCGAGCTGAGAACACAAAAGTCCCTTGTGTTGCAATCTGGTGTGGGCTCCTCTTGGAACTGTTCCTCGTCCTCTTCCATCTCGCTGAGAACGGCGGCTTTCATGGCCTCGTCACTGATCAGCTCCAGACAATAAGTCCTCAGTGTCAAAAGGTTCCAGAACTCTGGATCAAAACACAGGCGCGCCTTTAGCACCTGTGGGGGGGGGGAAGAAACATCGCCAGCATCACTGTTAAGTAAAACTACATTTAAAAGCCCAACGGCCACACTATTGCCATCGTTGGAGCTCCTTGCCGAAATAAAACAACAAATCTGTGCCACATGCAAATCCTTTTATTTTTATTTTTTTAAATGTTTTAAAAGTTAATTAACAGTATGTACAAAAGACACAATGCAATCAACTCACGATTAAACCTTCAATTAAACCTAAGACTGGGTACCGGATCCTTAATGGAGTTATAATGAAAAAAAGGGACTAGAACTGCATTTGACTTTTTAATATTGCGTTTTGGGCAAGACGCCCTTCTTGAAGGCTGAAGAAATGTGCAATATTGAAAGTCAACTTGGAGCACCGCCCGAGTTCTTTCTCATTTAAAAAAGTATGATAAGTCTGGTTCCTGCAATAATTCCGATAATTTCCCTTCCCAAATCCCTCACCCACCTGGAGGATGTAGAAGCGAACGTTGGTGGGCACGGGGTCGGTGTGCGGGTGCTGCTCCTGCTTGGGGTGCGTGTACAGCAGGCACACGGTCCTGTAGGCCTGCAGGCTGCGTTCCTGGCAGAAGACCAGCAGTGCACAGGCTTGGCAAACTTCCAGGTCATAGGGCAGCAGGAAGGCGATGGTCTTGCACAGCAAGGAGTGAATCTCGGGGTTGGCTTGCAGATCACACATCCGCAAGCCCCGGGCGCAAAGCTCCAAGCAGAACTGGTCCCCTTCGCTGCCCAACTGTACAAAGAAACATTCACGCCACACACACACACACACACTTAAGTAAACACTAGCCCAACTGATGATTTGTCAATGACTGCATCGTTGGAGAGAAACGGTATGCAAACGCACCTCTGCATTGACCACTTTGATGAAGGGGAATATGGCTCTGATGTTGGTAGCAGTGGAAGCCAACTGCTGGCACTCCACCAGGAATCCCTGTCCAGATGGGTGGGCTCGGAGAAATAGCCTGCTCCATAGAAAGACAAGGTCCCTGGAGGACGGCATGGGGATATATACATATTACTCTCTTTACATACAATGTAAAATGGCAAATAGCTTACAAAAGTAATGTGAAGAGGTTCCACAGCAAAAGCACACTAACCAGATGTAGTACATGTCCCCATTTTGTAGCTGCTGGCTTAGAAAGGCCTTGCACAGGGACAACAAAAGCTCGTCTTTCTCGACACTCTCCGTGTTGCAGATGATCTCCACCGCATCACGGCCATCTATCTCTGCCATCTATGTTTGGGAATTACACAAATACCATAGACCAGGTTAGCCATTTGCATTTGCCAGTTCCTGGAAAAGACAGCTGTAAAATACTATTAGTGTTACACTACCATTAGTGTTCAGACTTATAAAAAAGTGGCGGGGGGGGGGGGGGGGGGGGAATTGATACAGCATAGTATCGCATTTTTAGCGTGGCAATATTGTATCAATACACTGACGCCAAGTCGATTTTTTTAGGTACTAGAATTGTAAGAAATCCGAACAGTGACCTCTGCTGGCGTAATCCCAGTATGCCTCATATCATTTTTCTCCGATATTTGTTAAGTTTGGATGCGTCGTACCGAAGTTGATGCGCTGCAGCTAATGATTGTCGAGTCATGCCGACTGCATTTGTCTTTCCTTTGTTAATGTGTGTGTTTATGAAACACATTCGCGTACATACATTTACTTTGTTTCCTTATATTGACGTTTGTGACAAGTTCGTTTCATGATTGATATTTGTCTGGTGCATATTTACCACTGTCTTACATGCCAACTTATTAACCACTGATAGTGGCATGATCGTGTGTTAATATTGTAGTGATGGTACATGTATGTTATGGTTTCTTGCAGACCACACCTGTATACCAAGGCAGCTTTATTTATATAGCGCATTTCATACACAATGGCAACTCAATGCGCTTTACTTAAAACAAACATTTAACAATAAGAATTGAAATAAAAAAATAAAAACAACTACAGAAGAATAGAAAGAGAAAGAAATAAAATACTATAATAGAGCAGCATAAAATAATGATTAAAAAGGACATAGTGCAAATGAAAGATTACAATTTAAAGTGCTTTGAACGAGCTCAATCATAAGCACAGGAGAAGAAGTGTTTTTAACCTGGATTTAAAAATGTTCACAGTCGGGGCTGATTTCAGTTCAGCATAACAGCTAAAAGCTGCTTCACCATGTTTAGTTTGAACTCTGGGCTCCACTATCTGACCTGAATCAGTAGATCTCAGGTCATGCACACACATCTCCCACTGCATGCACACACATCTCCCACTGATGTTCACATATCCCCACAAGTTCAAGGGCTGATAAGAAAATGGAAGGAAATATTGCTTCCAAGAGCCTGATTCTCTGACCGAAATCTCTGTCCATCATCAGCCGCCTCAGCCAGCAAGCTTTAAACGAGGTTTCCCCGCGAATAAGAATAATAAACATCAACTGCTTTTTCAGTCCACTAGATGGTGCCGAGTTTTTTTTCTTCTGGTGAGGTCAGAGGTCTGATTGAAGTGAGATGAACAAACTGAAACCTTTATCTGATAAAACAGATGTTGACAAAGTTTTCCTTTGGAGACATAATTTGCAGTTGAAAAACGGTAATATATCGGTTATATATGTTACTGAAATACTCAGCATATCGCAAAATGATTAAAATCGCAATAATATCGTATTGTGACTTAAGTACAATACCATTAACTAAATAATCCACAATTCCTAGCATTTTTTTGTCTTTTTGCAACATAAGAAAAGTGACCGAGAGAAGTTAATTAGTCGCTTCTCACAAAGGAAAAGAAATCCATTACAGAAACTAAAAACATTATTTCAGTAAACTCAAAAACACATATCAAAGTGTATATCATACATAGTTCTTCTAGCTTTGCATGTAAAAAACAATGTAGATTTTATGTTCAATGAACCACCTTTCCACCTTACCTCCTTGTGCAGGTGTTCATGTAACGAAGCCTTATACAGGCAGGTGAGGTAGGCCTGGTGAAAGTACAGGTGTTTGCCAGCCTTGCGGTTCTCCAGGCAGCTTTTGGCCAGGGCCATCGCCTCCTGCAAACGCTCACACGCCTGCAAGTAGCGCACACGCAATTCCAGGAACAGAGGGACCTCCGAGCTCAAGTACCCCTCAACTGGTTTTTGGAGAGAGTTAAAAGAGATTCAGTAAACGAATGAAAGGTAATGTTAACGTTTGTTCTAAATTATTCTAAATAGATACATTAAAAACAGTCACGTTTTGGGACCACATGTGACAAACTCACAAAGAGGCACTGCAAACACGGTGGCAGGAAACACAGACAAAGTGATTCTTGGATGTGTACTTTAGCATACCGTCCGTCTGTGGAACAGGAGCCTCTTGCAGAATGTCCTGAAGCACTGGACTTTCCCAGGGTCCCCCAACTTTGATGATCTGCTTCACTTGTTTCATGTAGATGTTGCTGTGCTGCAACAACTGTGAGTGGCATGCCTACAAAGTCGGACAAGAAGACTCCGTTGCTTAGGTTTGGGTTTCTATTTGACAACACGAGTCATCTACTGTAAGACTACTCGCAACATACTAGTTCAATTAAACCAGTAAAATGAGGCGTTTGCATTTCTTTCGCACCTGAAACGAATCGATGATGTCTTTTAAAGGGTACTCCGCAAACTCCTCCTTCCTGAAGAAGAGCATAAGCTCAAAAAAGCTCCTGCGAGACAAGATGATGCTCAGTTAAACATGCAATGCAAGTGTCAGAAAAAAAAACAACCCAAAAAACCACAGGGGGGGGGGGGGGGGGGGGAATCAACAGCAACATCCATTAAGGGTCAACATCCCACCACAATGATCACTCCCTCACAACACAAATGAATGAATGAATGAATGAATGAATGAATGAATGAGGAGCAGCAGCAGCTCTGGAGGACCTGCGTCACTCTCACGCCCTTGGCAAACGTGAGTGCCTCAATACAAACAATAAAAAATCATCACAACCCCCAAAAAAAAGCATCTGATCATAGCCAGCACCACCACCACCACCACTACTACTCACACGGCCAGGCTGCTCAGGGTGTAGTGGATGTGCTGACACTCGGCTGGAAAGGCGGCGGCCGCCTTGGTGAAGCTGCACAGCGCCGCCCGCAGCACCCGGAGCTGCGGGAGAGGGACCTGCCATCTCCCCGTGTGCTCCTCCACCAACTGTGGGGAAGACAACAATGCAACCGAGACAGGTCAATGGAGAGAGAGAGAGAGAGAGAGAGAGACAGAGAGAGACAAAGAGAGAAAGAGAAAGGTCAATGGAGAGAGAGAGAGAGAGAGAGAGAGAGAGAGAGAGAGAGAGAGAGGGTCAATGGAGAGAGAGAAAGAGAGAGACCCCCCCCACACACACACACACAATTCCGCGCAGGGGGGGGGGGGGGTTCCCTGTAAATTCGCTTTTGCTGTAATTGAAATATGGTGTTGTGGGGGGGGGTAGTAATTACTTTGTTGACGTATTGTATTTCGTACAACTGTATATAGTAACATAGCATCGCAATTAGGGTAAGACACACCGCTAGTAGTAATAGTGTGTGTGTGTTAAGGAGGACCCCCCACACACACACACACACACACACACACTGGGGCTAGCAACGACATGCTAACCATAGCCACCTGACACAACCACACCACACCGCACCGTTGAACCACTCGTTTAAAAACAGGAAAACGAGAAGGGGGGGGGCACATTTGGGAGAATGTGATTATTTCCGTGTCCCCGCAAAAAAAAGGGGCGAAACTATTATTATTATAATATGTCTTCTTCCTCCACACAAAGTGCTGCTGTCCAGCCAACGGACGGCCACCTCCATGGAGGCTAGGTCGGATAACAACGCCGCGAAAAGCAAACACAACAACACTGACCGAAAGCCAGCGTAGGTCGGGGTGTTGTTGTTTGTTTGTTTTTCAAATCGCATAACGCATGCGGTGACATACCGTGCAAAACTCAACGCAATAGTCTTTGCTCCTCGGGGCGGATTTCCCACCGCAATGCCTCAGAAACAAGTTCTCCAGAGACAATTCCAGCCTTTCGCTTTCTGTGTCCGCCATGCTTGTTACTCCAACCAGCGCATAGCCCAGGTTGCCAGGTTCTCCCCCCCCGGCGGCTGGCTTATCCCGTAATTCAAGGTCCCAACCTGGCAACCTGTGCGGTGAACGGATTCCCACATAGACCTTAACCACTAATTGGCTTTGGGGGGTTTTTTTGTGTTTTTTTTTCCTTTTTAACATTATTCTGCCTGTCATTTGGTATGTGAGCTTTTTTTGTTTTTTGTTTAGCCAGTTGTGCTTAATTATTAACAATAATTATTAATTATTAACTCTGAATTATTAACATAATCCTCAGAGGTCTTATATGCCTTCACCTAGGCTAGCGTAGGCCTACTATAAAAATTCTACCATATATAAGACCATGTTGGCCATGGGAAGTGGTCTATTATAGTATACAACAGGTAGTTCCGATCAAGTCATTTGAGAGAGGCGAAGCACCGGGACCTTTAACTTACACATGTATCCCTCCGCTTTACAGCTGTTCTCGTAGCCGGCCTGCGGTAACAGGAAATGTAAATGTGTTGCTTGGCAACGCGGAACTATTTGTGTTTGGCGGAGCCGAATGAACGATTAAATAAACAAACAAAATCATAATCTGTTGTCGCTTATTACTGTCCACTGATAAATTGAGCAAAGTTGTATAAAAGCAATATCACACTCCAAGTCGTGCTCTGTTATGCTAAATATCAGCGCTCCCTCTCGTGTGACGTTGCTTAATTATTGCATATGTGTGTATGTTTGCTTCTTTCTACAGCGTCATATTTAGGCTCCGCTAAGACCACGCCCCCGGCAATGAGACAGGTACAGGCAGGCACGTGCAGAGGGGGGGGCTATGGGTGCCCGAGCCCCTGCCCTTTTCCCTTTGAAGGACCAAAGTGCCCTTTTGCCCCCCCCCCCCCCCCCGGTTAAGCAATCGCGCAACAGAAATCCTCCGCTAGCACCCCCCCCCCCCCCCCCCCCCGCTCAACAATCGCGCAACAGAAATCCTCCGATAGCCCCCCCCCCCCCCCCCCCCCCCCGCTCAACAATCGCAACAGAAATCCTCGCGTTTTTGAGCACCTGCCCCTCAAAGGGTCTCTGCACGGCCCTGGGTACAGGTAACAGGTAGCAGTCTCACCTGGCGGAGCTCAGCAGGAGGAGACGGGCTAGAAACACTGTCGTCCTCTTATTTATTTAGGTTAACCCGATGCGGCTTCATGCGTCTTGTGCAGCCTACGGGGTGTTATGCTAAAGAAGAGATGCACATGTTCCTCACAATAACTCTATTGTTGCCAATCTCGATCCCCGCAGCTTCCGTGATTATTATTATTACCCATTATTATCGTTATGGAATCGACTATATAATTAATGTCTGTCCGCTGTTATAATGAGAATTAAAATTATAATCATTATAATAATAATTATTGTTGTTGTTATTATTATTATTATTGTTATTGTTGTTGTTATTATTATTATTATTATTATTATTATTATTATTATAGTGATCATGCCAGTGAATGTCCCATGATCTTATTGTGATCTGAATAATGATCTGCCTTTTTGTTGCTGGTGTGTAAACAACAGAGACTAAAACCCAGCCTCCACCTTTCTGCCTCATCATTCATCCCCTCATCACATCTCCAGCCAGCTCCTCCCGCGCCAGGCAGCATTGGATGTGTATCAGTAACATCTGCGGCATTATGGTCCAGCAGCAGGACCACATAGCTGTGAATGATGGTGGTGATGCACTAAGCAGGCGATACTGATGCAAGGCATCCTTGTTGAAGCAAGAGCTTTGCTCACCGCTGTGGTTGGAGGTAGACCAAGCCCCTCAAGGGGTACTACCCCACCCCCCCACCCCCAGTCCACCCATATTGAATGGAGACAAATGGCAGTGTGTGGGTCGGATGGAGAAGGGAGTAATCACGAACTGTGAATAATTCAAAGCTGTAGGCCTACTGTAGAAATGGGCTGTTTGTGTTGAATTCAAGCTGTATTTACTGGTCCAGTTTTAGTACCGGTCCAGGTGTAGTAGGCCTACTGGTCCAGTTGTAGCACTGATCCAGTTGTTACGATACTCTGTTGTAGAGAAAGGTTGCGACACGGAAGCTTTCTCTGCAGCGAAGCGGCCAACCTAGCGGGTTTCAACCACGTGACATCAAACAACATTTGAAAAAATAAACTCAACTCAACTGATTATTTTTAAATCCAGTTTATTTTCAATTCGCTTAAGGTATGCATGTTCTGAAGAAAAGTGTATTGTTGGTGCCATCCCGTGACCCACTTGGTCCCCACGCGCGCGTGTGTGTGCGTGTGTGCGTGCGTGTGCGTGTGTGCGGGTGCGTGTGTGTCGGTGCAGACTCAGAATCAAGCTCGATAGGACATGTAAATACCGTGGCACTTTAATACAAATAACCTTCAAACTACAGTAATGGAGGCACTCACTTAAACACACTTATGTAAAAGTAGTTATATTCATGATTTGTCATTTACCATCGTTTGAAAACAATATCGTTCATAGCCGATGTGTGGCGCCACAATACAATTTTAAATGAAAATTACTCAACATAATGCAGAATGGCTATATCATATTATGATGACATGTAAATGTTTGGCAGCAATGGTTATCGTCAAACCATTTATTTCAAACCATTTGCTCGCCTTAGGAAGTGTTACGACCTTGAAGGAAAAAGTCGATGCTGCTTTTTTTTGGCCTGGTACGTTTTAAAATACTGAATGTCAATGGGACCAACCTGGTCAATTATAGCTTAAATAAATCAATGAATAAATTAACATATATATAACTTAAGATAAATACACCGAAATACTTTCCTTTCTACCGGGGACACACTATGCGGTAACGCACCGTGTATCTCTGGCCCTCGAGCTCACAGACGGGTCTCTTCCACGTGTTTGGAGGCTGTATGGGATGCATAGTCCTATTTCAAGAGCTTTGAGTGGGAGTCGTGTAATGAATGTATATCTACTCCACCGGTGTTTTGTTCACGTTCATTAATCTGATGTCAGCCATGGTGCGGGCAGGGCCGGTGAAAAGCAAAGTGACTTTTTTTGGGGGGGCAGCAGTCCTGGCACACTGGCTGCTCCCACTCTCTGAATTCCCCTTTTTTCATATTTTAGATGGTCACAGGTCGCTCACACTCTCAAAACATAATGATTAGACTTTGTCCATGATAAACATTGTTAAACGGAAAGACTTTGAAACATTGGCAAATACTTTTTAGAGGAATGTAAACGACCGCAGTGTATGTATTGCAGAATTACAAAATAGATTTAATACAATTGCCCAACAGGAAGTTCGGTTTAATTGCTATATACTATTATTTACACATCTCATATATAATGTATTTCGACATTGCTTACCCACCAACCAATCTGAAAAATATATTAGCGAAGGTATGTACCATTACCTCTTCTAACCAATAGGAACATGAGCAGGGTCAAGTGGACACACTGATTGGCAATTTGAAGACCTTGAGATGACGTTTATTGATTTTGCCTAGATCCCCTAAAATTGGTTGGTATCCATTTTCCAATTCCATACCAACAATGTCTCATCGCACTTGAATTACCTTCAATTCCACCCGGACCGACATGTCTGAACACACTTTAATTAACTTTTAGGAGATCTTTAAGTGTCTCTTAATAGGTATGTCTGGATTTCAATCTGTTAGTCGCTGCGGTGCTCTACCACTGAGCCAAAGCTATTTGGACTAAGTAAGTGCCCAGTGTGCCTTGGGTAGACGTGGGCGCCGATCACTTCATCTTTAAAATGTGATGCATTGTGACAGTAGTCTCTCATCTATCACTCAATTACTTCCACCAGTTGTCTCTCTGTGAGTTAGCTGTGCACTTATGCATCTGTGCGCTTGAGCGAGCCCATCAGTAATGACTGCATCTAACCAGTCTTTGAAAAGCTTTTTTAAAGTCCTCATTGAAGATAGTATAGATGAGCGGGTTGATGAGTGAGTTCACGTAGCCCAACCACGTCAGGAAGTCGGCCATTTCCGTTGAGATGCTGCAAGACGCGCAGGTGTTGACGATCACCTCTTTGACAAAGAAGGGAAGCCAGCATATAACGAACGCGCCCAATATCATGCCCAGCGTGGACGCCGCCTTGCGCTCTCGCGTGCCCGAGATCCGAGGGCCCTGATAGAACTGCCCCCGGCGGGACTCGCTGCGGTAGGACTCGCTGCGGGAGGACTCGCTCCGCCGCGACTCGCTCCGCCGCGACTTCCTCCGGGCGGCCTTCGCCGTGATGCGCGCGCGGTCGCGGTCTCGCTCCTCGGTCGACGGGTCGGACAGAGACTTGTCCCGCGGGACCACGGGGCTCTGGGGCGACGGGCTGCCGTCGCCGGCCGGGTAGGAGGAGGGGATCGCGGCCCCGTTGGCCATGCAGGAGTGGCGGCTGGCGCGGCTCGCCTCCCGGCGCATGTACAGCGTCTGCGCCGCCCGGTAGATCTTGTAGTACAGGATGAGTATGAGCAGCAGCGGTATGTAGAACGCGCCCAGCGTGGAGTACAGGGTGAAGGCGATGTGGTCGTACGTGATGATGCACTGGTCCTCCCGCTCTGAGTCCCCGCTGTAGTGGCGCCACAGCAGGGGGGGCAGGGAGATGAGGATGGACAGCGCCCACACCACCGCCACCATCACCGCCGCCCTGGCGCCGGTGCGCTTGCGGGCGTACTCCACGGCGTCCGTGATGGCCCTGTAGCGGTCGATGGCGATGGCCGCCAAGTGGAGGATGGAGCAGGTGCAGCAGGTGATGTCCACGCTCAGGTAGATGGTGCACACCACCTGGCCCATGACCCAGATCTCCTTTTGGATGTAGAGGATGCTGAAGGGCATGACCAGCACGGCCACCAGGAGGTCCGTGGAGGCCAGGGAGCAGATCAGGTAGTTGGCCGGGTGGTGCAGCTTGCGCGTCACTATGACGGTGGTGATGACCAGGCAGTTGATGACAGTGGTCAGGACGGCGAGCACGGCCAGCGTCAGGGTGAGCAGGATCTTCTTCTTCGGAGGCGTGCCAGCGGTGTCCAGGGAGTCATAGCCGCCGCAGCTGTTTGAGGCCATCGGCCACAGTGTGCAGTTGGGGTTGTCCATCCTGCCGGGGGGGAGGGGGGGGGGGGGGGGGGAGAGGGAAGAGTAGGGCTGAGGTTAGAGACGGTTAACAGACTGAATTTTTAAGAAGTGTGTTTTTCGTTTTTTTTTTGTATTCATTAAAAGCTGCTTTGCACATTCAGGACCGCAAACATTGCTGTTTCAGCACAGAATAATCAATGTTCAGTCACTCAGAAGTAAAAAAAAAAAAAAGCCATTAGGCTACTCCTCCTACATTTCTGCTCAAACATGCAAGGCCAACGTCTTATAGACACAGCATTCACAGAGAAAAGAATGAAAAGAGACCTGGAAGGGGTGGAATGTGTTAAATGTTTTAAGAACACAGAGCGGCTTATCCAGCGAGCGTTTTATATTCTCTTCATGTAAATAAATGTATGTAGTTTAAAAAAAAAAAAGGGGGAATGGAAGATAACATTAGCATTCCTGGGAAGAACCTGTTAAGGCTTTGCAGTTTCCCCTGCCAGCGGTGGATTCAGCGCATCACCGACCCCTCAGCTCCGGTGGCTGCAGCAGTAGGCTTTCTCTGCAAGAGCCGCCATCACATGAACCCTCTGTCACTCATCCAGGACCCCAAGAGCTGCAAAACATAGAGAGAGAGAGCCAGAGAAAGAGAGAGAGGCAAAGGTTGCAGGATAACCTCTGAGGGGACTTCCAAAATACAAAGGATCTTTTCTGCGCACAGACCGATGCGAGATGTCAGATACCACTTTTTTTTTACCATTAGAAACACAAAAAAGACTTGAATCTAACGTACGTGTGTTCGTGTCACTTGCTACATGTGGAGGGGTTTTGTGGAGGACCAGAAGTCCACAATGACTTGATACAACACGCCGAAATCATTGCGTATACAGATAAGAAAAAAAAAAGTAGAATTAACACTTCACCCATTTGCATTAAATGTTGCATCGTTAGAAACCCAGTCATATTTTGTTCAAATGACGTAAAACGACGATTTTTGCATCATTTGTACTAGGAAGTGTTTGTTTTTTTTTTTGGGGGGGGGGGGGTTCTAGTGACGCAAAAATCGTCGTTTTACATCATTTGAACTAGGAAGTGTGAGAGGTAAATACGGATTTTGCCCATCTCAGGGGAAAATGAGTGAATGTTGCACGACCATTCAAAAATATGACTGGGTTTCTAACGATGCAACGTTTAATGCAAATGGGTGAAGTGTTCCTTTAAGCATACAGACAGATTTGAATGTTCATGTCTCATTGGAAAGTGTGTTGTTCTTTAACACCTCGTTATATTTCCTCCTTCCTATAGCCTCTTTTCTTTTCAGCTTTGTTATGTTTTCTGTAAGGGAAAAAAAAAAGTGAAACATTTTGCCGGGATCTATAAAGATGGTCCCACAGGAGTCGGCCCGAGAGGTGCAGTCTATTATGAGTAGGCATTCCTGCCCACTCATTTCAATATGGTTCAGTCCTAGGCGTGAACGCCGTCGCTGATCTCCTCTTTCCTTACCTTCTAGCATTGCTCAGCACTCTCAAGACGTGAGTGGGAACAGTTGCTATAGAAACACTAAAAGTTATCTAACGCACTGATAGAAGAGAGGAGCAAAGTGAACTCTGCCATGTTTGGAGTGAGCTCGTTACGCCGGTCAGGTTAGGTGGGGGGTAGGATGGGGGTGGCAGATGTGAGGTGGGTGGCATGGCAATGTGAAATGGCCATTGAATAGAACAACAAGCGTGGATTTTTTTTTTTTTCTAAAGTAATGTCACGAGCCACAAAATGCAACATCTAATCAAGTGTGTATAGTGTAGAGACGAGCATAGAGACGAGAGAAGAGCTTATTAAACCTAATCAGTTACAAAGAGTAAGTACTAAATTATGGCAGATCTCAGATGCTGTGCAAAGCAAGTAGATTTTAATGAGGGAATAACCTATTTAATAGTGTCTAAAATTGTTTCATATAAGGTCACAGAGTTCCTCTGCTTTTCGTTTTACGCAAACAATAGTGTTAACCGTGTTCAGTTTAACCTACCACATAAACTCGCCATATTTTAATTAGGCCTGTGTTTATTTACTTTCACTTTCCTCGTAACGTGGGCTCGAGGTCGCCTTGGGGATTTGCGACACCCACTTCTCACACAAAACAATTAAATGATTAAATATCCTTTTTCTTTCATAGATTTGTCCTAACAATGCATATTTTGTCAAGAAACACACTGCTCCCAGCAACACACTATGGCTGCCACGGTGATATGCAAAATGAAGTGAATGATGCACACAAAATACAACACAGACACATGTGGACATGATATCACATGAGTATCTTGGATAAAACAGAACAAAGGTTGTGTGTCTAAACATAATCACAGGGATTGTAATCATGTTACTTGACATCATAAGCAGATATGCATGCAAAATGTACTGATGTGTAAAAAAAATGATTTTCACTTAACCAATCGCCAATACATGGACACTGAACAAAAACTGTATTCCCTATGATCCCCTAAATAGACTCTGTGGCAGGGTTTGTCCTCACCACACGCCACCTAAGTGGCTTTTCTTTGGGGCCCTCCGACACAGGACACGGGTAGATGTTGTTCAAAGGTGTTTATTGGAGTTTCAGGCAAGATGGTATTCGCCGAGCTGATGGTACAACATGCCATGACGGTGCTCCTCCTGGAGTGTGTGTGTTGACGGCTGGTTTATCCTGGGTGCCATGATTGCTCATGCACCACAGGTGTGCAGCCCCACCCAGCCAGAGTCCAATCAGTCTGACTCAGGCCAGGTGAGGCTGTAAACCAGCCATCAACAACACACACTCCACATAAACCCTCCACAGACTCATTCAACAAATATGAGAGCTTCTCAAGACTGATTGAGGTTTGAACATGTGTGTGCATGCAGTACACACAGTGCCTGTGCATAATATGATGGAAGAATGCACCATACATGTTGAAATTGGACTAAATTTGCTTTTAAGTTGTTCGACCAAAATGCTGCAAAATCTAGAATTGTAGTTTGTGTGTGGTAAATACTCTAGTATATGCAAACCTTTGGTGTAAACATTTGTCAGAAATTCAACCATATTGATGTTTCCGTGTGCGCACAGATAAAAACACGTATTACTTAGCTTATTAAACATATTGTATTTTTGTTGACTTTAAATGACGAAAAAGCAACTGAAACCAAATGGTTGGACGCTCTTTTGTTATTGGCACCGCCGGTGCATGTACGCGTCCTCATTTCAAAAATATGTTTTAATGCTACCTAATCTATTCAAAGGCAGTCAATGTTCCCAGCCATGAGGCCGTGTCCCACAGAGTCTCCCTAGGAGGCCCCTGCACCAGGGCTGCTTCTCCACTCACACAGAACCGAAGGTGAACCTGCTGGCTGCAACACTGTCCACTCAATGCAAACACCGATGTACTTCTTTGTTTGACCTCCCCTACGGCGCAGACACTGAATAATTATGAAAAACATAAACAAACTCTTGATTGAATGGATCAATGGGAGTTTCACAGCATTGATTGTTTTCCTAGGTCGTACACATTTCTTATTCTGTTTGTTGCATTACCAGAATTTGATTTGGTTCACAGTGTGAAATCCATACTGGCCTCCGTAAAATTGGCCTCACAACTCATCATTTGCCAATAAGTTGTATTACCACAGAACACAATGGGACATAATGTTGAATATCTAACCAACTTTGCTGTAGGCATTTCATACGTTGTGTAATCAGTCCAGACATGCATGATGCATCATTATATTTCAAGCCATTTTACTAACATGCTTTCCTTGTAATGCTACTATTATATGTATGTAAATTACGGCACCTGTTGCACTCCTAACCTAGAAGAAAGGAACCCCCACACAATAGACTAAAACAAATATTTGTATTAACTTGCTTACGGCACTTGATGCATTGTTTTTAGTATTTGTGTATGGACTTTATTTCCAATTTTTATTGTATCCCCAATTCTGACTGCATGTGTATTGTCTGTGTATGCACTTGTACTGTAAAATCATTGGTGCCGCAATTTGGTACAAACCTGTTTTGTTTTTTTAAGGCACTTCATAAATAAACTTGAGCTCTGCGTTCCTTCTCAAGGTTTCTTCCCTGATCATTAAGGGAGTTTTTCCTTGCTCTTTGGGGGGCTGGGGTTAGGGGGTGTCAAAATATGACTTGTGTGATTGACAGGCAAGATGGATTCCCCCGACCCTTTTGAGACTGTAACTAACTAAGGGCTATACAAATACAAGGGACTTAACTTGACTTGACATACCAGGGTTGGAAGTGGAAATAGACCAAATGTTGGATTTGGTTACATTAAAAAAAAGTTTAATTTGTAAAATATTTGTGTGCTATAGTGTATGGCGGGAGAATGGGGGCGACATGACACAGCGATTGAATAAACTGGCATTCACATTAACATAGGCATAAAGACATGTCTGCACCATTTTCATGCTAAACAAACAATTCCAAAGGGTAAAGCTTTCTGTAGACAGACATTACTAACACATTATAGACACACACAGTTGTATTGCAACATATTGCTATGCAATGGTCATGCATATTTTCTCAGACCATGGCCTATTCCTCATGCTTATCCATTTGCAATGTGGATACTGTGTAGTGATAGACATAAGCTATACATACTGTGCATGCACAGTATGTATAGCTGTATAGCATGTATTTAATATTTTCTTTTTTCGTATGAAAGTAAATAATTCATCATTTATGATGAACACAATCATTGTTATCTAAAATAATTTGATAATTTACTAATCATAAATAGTGGTTGCCATGTCAAAGTATCCCCTTCTACAAACAAAAATCTGACCTTGGCTGGGCAGTTAAGTGATGTCCACATATGGGTGCAACTAATGGTCCAAAAACTCCAGCCAATCAGATTAGATAAAGTGATGGTCTCTTCCAAAAACATCTTCTCCTCTGCAGAGCTCCTTGCTTCGTCATGGACTAAAACTCGCTCCCCCCGGCACTGATTCATTTTTTCAATAAATCACTTCACCTCAAAAGATACATTTGAAACTGCTTTCCTTAATGTGGCAGATCGAAAGACATTGAGCCTTTTAACATTAATCCTGTAAAAATCTGCAAGTCCTCCTATTAATCATTTCATTCATATTATTCAAATTAACAATCAAATTAAATGGCCTCAGCCATGAATCAATCTAGCAACAAGTGATCATGTTATTTACATTACATACAGCAGAAGCCCAAGCACATCTTCTTGAAAACCCTCTCCTTTAAAGAATCCTCCATACATGCACAACTGTGCTACATCGCTGCGGTCTGTTGACTCATCGCTGACAGCCAGGGACATCGCCTCTGCTTGTTTAGACTTATCCAAAAGGGTTTATTGAATACATCTGTTGCAAGAGCTTTGACTTTCCTGATCGCTGTGTCGGACATTCGTATTTCCGAATAGATTAAATTATGTTCCTCTTCACCTTATCCTTGTTCACTACATCTTCAAGGACAGCATGCAGTCTTTCACTGTTTCACAATCTGTGAAGGGTTTCTTTTTCTTTTTCTTTTTCTTTTGTACTAATAATCCATGCGACACGGAGGGAGGCTATGGCTCTCCTCTCTTGTTCCCAACACGACCGGGCCATTACAGCCACAGCTCTGGGGGTAATTCACAGAGAGGCGCTGCCCTTTGATTCGACAAGCGACTGAACCCATAGGATCATATGTTCCATTGAAGTTGGAGTGATACGTGACGCGCTGCCATCTCAGATTGTATTCTTTCTTTTGTTACTGCGATAGCCTTGCAGCCTCGCTGCAGATCAAACACGTGGGCTTTGGTCCCACAACATTAAATAGATATTTAACAGTCCAATCCTCCTCGTTGAATTGATGATTTTCATCGACTACCTTTGGCCTTTTCAATGGGGAAAACGACATTTTAGCTTTTAAAACCATAAAATGGATAAAATGGTTTCCTATTGGAGGAAATTCTTTCTCAGAAACAGCTTTTTTTTTCACGGAAATTGATTCTGATTGTTTATGTTGTAATAAATCATTTGCAGGCCGGACCAAATTATCTGCAGGCCGCCATTTAAATGTTTAGTGTTAGTGAGCGAAATGTGCTGTGAGAATATCTGTGTCGAGTTGACTGTGCCTGCATCCGTACGAGACTATTTCGAGACTTCGTATGAGACCGCTCCCGGTCTCTGACCAATCAGGGCATCTCTTCCATGATTGGTTGGGGGGAATCCATCTTGCCTGTCAATCGCACAGGTGTGTGAAACGCAACACCTCTCAACGGCGGAGAAATGTAGGGAGGGAGGTTTTATCTTGAATCTCACAGCACCTGTGAGTATGATGATGGTTGAATTTGATGTCATGGCCAATGGGTCTCTGCATCCTATATATCAGTCTCTCTCCTGGAGCTAAAGACAGAAAAAGAGACAGAAGAAAGACCAAGGAGAAGTTAAGCAGGGGTATGTTGGTGGGGGAAGGGTGGGTGAGCAGGTGAGCATTATTCACATTCTGTTTGGCTGCAACACATAAAGCTACAGAAATAGCCGCATAAAAATGCACATGCTATCACTGGTGCATCTGCAAACCTCCCACACACTGGAGAAGTGAAAGACCAGTTAAGTAGAAAATTCTAATACAATGTAGTGTGATTTCTCAGAGGGCGTAGTAAATACCGTAGGATGAGTAACAAAGTGAGAAAAAAAACAAAAATCTATTTTGAACACGCTTGAAAACGTGATTCACTTGAGTGGGCCTTGAACATATATACTGACACCACGGACCTTGTCCACATTACAGTTCGATATTTTTCAAACCCAGGGACATTTATGGGAGCACTCTGGTAATAGACCAGGTTTTCTTTGTCGAGGTAGAGGTACACACAGGAAATTAAAAACCCTCTAATGGCAACTCTGTCTTTCTTTCTGTTGTTGGTATTGAACGTTAATGAAATTTCCATTCAGAGCTGCCAGGGTTTTTTCAATAATAAAGCAATATATGGACCACATGTTTGGCGGGGTGGGGGGGGGCTGAAGTACTTAGTCTGACTAACACATTGATCCCCCACTAAAGTCACACTAGTACATTAAGTCTTTTTTGATGTTGTTAGCATGTAACGGAGGCTGCACATCCTACCGAGTCTAAATTGTCAAACAAATCCCAATCTAGTTATTCATTTGGTTCCGGCTCAGAACCACAAAACAGCAACAAGTGTTATTCAGATTGGGACAATCAGACATTCATTCCACATTCGCAAATGAGAAGAATCAATTAAAACGCGCCTTTAGACTGAGCGAACATCGAACATTGAACCTGGGATTAAAACCTAAGTCGATAATGCCTTCCCCAGACTACGAAAACCAAATGCCAAAAGACGAACTCTGCTGCTGTCCTCTCTCCAGAATCTCTTCAACAAAATATTTGTTCTTCCCTAGAGGCATGAGCGTAGTAAGACCAGCCAGCGTCTAATGCCACCTGACCAATTGTTTCCTCTTTGCAGCCAATCTCGTACCGGGAGTAATGGAGCCCTCTATTAGGTGTGGTTGGACGATGCATCAATCCCCAGAAGGCTTCACACTGCTGGAACCAACCCAGCAGCCCCTGAAATGAATAATCAACCAACAGAAAACTGCTGTTTCAATGTTGTTGAATGTTGCTGTTGCCTACTGTTCTGTTATTGTTATTTGGTATGACATGGATATTACAGCACACACTTTAATACC
>JAOPHQ010000625.1:102500-115321 GCA_030340625.1 Merluccius polli
AGTTAAATGCCATATCCATCTCACAGCTTTAATCATGCTTGATTACTTCTCTCCATCTCCTTTCATTAGAAGTGACTGTGGCTTGTGTTGTGATCAGAAGCTGTCCTTGTTGTATCCACTCACCTCACTCGACATTTTTATAAATTAGCCATTTGGTCCACATCTCCCATTATTTTCAAGGACTGCAGGTCCTTAAAAATAATTGCATTTTTTAAATTATGTTTATTACACACACACACACACCTGTCAAACCAAACTTGCACCCCTGCTACCAATAATCATGACAGTGGCCATTTCTGATAATGGTATTGTATCTATGCCTAACCAGCCTTGTGGGTAATTACTCTCCAATCTTTATTCTGCAGAAGTCCAGTGTGATATGGTTCTAACAACTTTTTATTGTATCTTTTTATCTTGCCTGTGTGTGTGTGTGTGCCTCTGTGTGTTTGCCTGTGTGTGTATGAATGTGTGAATATAGTTAGTAACACTGGCCAGTTATCCACCCACGCTTATATGTGGTCCTCTTTAATGTGGAGGGAGGAATAAAAGCACACACACACACACACACACACATACACACACACTTACACACACACACACACACACACACACACACACACACACACACACACACACACACACACACACACACACACACACACACAGACACACACACACACACACACACATACACACACTAAAAGCACACACCAAGCAGGCACACACACACACACACACACACACTGTACTTCAATAGCGATAGCCCCAGATATTGATAGAAGGTTGGTGATTTTCCCAGCTGGGAGGAATACAGATAATAGTGGAAAACACGAGAAATTACGTGGGTGACAACGCGCTAACAATGCACTGTGACTGTGCAGCGCCATTCCCTCTCATCCTCTCTGCTCGGAGCTGAAAGAGAGGACTCAAATCCACGTGTCATCCGTTGGCACACGGTGCACAGTACCAAATACAATGTTGACTCGGCGACGTGTTTGCCTCGCCCTCGCTTCAATCCATAGATATAATAGGAGATAATATGTTTAACGAACGAGTGGTCAGTAACAGTTTGTCAGTCACACCCCTGACCGCGTTCTGGTAGCTTCTATGGATTTCCACCAAACGCTTCCTGTGTCCCTTGAAGTCTTAGGCAAACTTGGCGCAGTCACTTTCTCTCTCTGTAGCAAACATATCACACTGTTCACTGGAGCCTGTCATTGAATTACAAAAAGCTGGGTTTTTTTGTCCTTCTCACCACTCAACAAGAGTCAATGCCATAGCCAACAACAGAACCGAATATTCTTCATTTGCGTTTCCTCCATGCTCTCATATTCCACTCCTTGACCCTCCTCTCCTTGAGTTTGGCACAAAAAATATTCAATTTGCCCTCTCAATGCCTTCAAGGACACATTATCTGAGGGCACACATGACACATCATTGATGCGGGACTACTAATGAATGCTCCGCTCGTACCTGGGCCTCCCCACCGATAGTAAATCAAAAATTTATTACAGGTTTAAATGTCGTCGGTCCAGATTTGGTCCAGATAATTTTTTTTTGGGGGGGGGGGGGGGGGTCTCAAAGTGTCCCCATTTACAATCTTTCGGTTCACTTACTGTGCGAGACGAAGACTGACTGTGCCAACGCAAAGTGCCATCCGTCATTTACCCTGTCCCCTTTCATCTAATAGATCACATGCGACACTAAGGGAATGGGGCGCCCTTCTATTACTTTGTTTATCTGAGGTTCACCCAAGGCAAAGTCCATCAGCCATCTGGTCTATTGGTCCTCGGTTCTGTGTGTGCTGTGTGTGTGGGTGTGTGTTGTGTTCTGGTGTGTGTGTGTGTGTGGTTGTGTTGTGTTTGGTGTGTTGGTGTGTGCGTGTGTGTGTGTGTGTGTGTGTTGTGTTGTGTGTGTTGTGTGGTTGTGTGGAGGGGAGGGTTACCAAGACGATTGCCTGCCAGTGGCATTGTGGCAAAAGCCGAAAACAAACAAACAGCTGCCTGGGTTCGTATCATAACTCATAATAAGCAGCCAAGATCCGCTGCTTTTGGAAAATAACTCCCTTGTAGGCTCTTGGGCAACGGCGGTGTTACTGGGTGGATGTGTTTGTTTTTGGTTTTGAACGGTAAAATCCTATACCGTGGCCTTTAGCCGTCTTATTAAATTGATTTCGATGAGTCGTGTGTTCATTGTCGCAATTAGTGTCCCGTGTCTCCGGTGTTTCGATCATATGTCAGGTCATGAATTTAATCTGTGTTCTCAGATCGCGGCGGAGGGTTTTAAAGATAATGATATAAAATGTCAATCATAAATAGCGCTGTTTCCACGTCCTCTTCTCTGTTTAAAAGGGGAGAGATAATTACAAGATGGGGGGATATAAACTATATCAATGCATTCTCTCTTACAGTATATTTTGTGTGTTGTTCATTTGGTGTGTAGCATGTAGGCTACCACCGCGTCACAATGCTGTTAGAGCGCATTGCATCGGTGTAGGCTATCCGTGTAGCGTGTGCTTGTGTCTCCCCGCAACAGGCGTGTTTACTCCTCTGACTGTGCAGTGTGCAGTGTGCACATTACCAACGTGTAACTTCATAAACGCGATGAATGTGGTCACAGACCCTGATGGCGGCCTGCGAGGCAGCCGGATGTGAGCGCTTGATTCGGAGCCTCTTCCCTTCCAAGTACAATTTAGCTTAACCAGCTGTGATCGTATCGCTCCATGTTAATTACTCCTCCAAATCTTTCTGCTTTACGCTGAATAGGCTGTGTCAGATTGCGTTTGCTAGATTGCTGGATTTGGCCTACATGCATTATTATGCATTTACTTAAAGTAGGCAGTAAGTCGGCCTGTTCCTGAGTTTTTTTTTTTTCTCTTTTTCCTATGAAACCTTGATTGTTTTTTTTCCTTCTTCCAGAATCAACATTCAAGGGGACATGACTTGAGACGGGTCTGTGCCCAGGGACCGATATGATTTCATCGTCGGTAGTGGTTCCCATCTACTTATCTTTGGCCACGTTTCATTCTCGTTTCTGTCCTCTCTTTTCTTGGCGCCGAGTCACAGCCACATATTTAGCACTGGCGCACTCAGGTTGTGATCAATAATATCAGAATGAAACAATATCATAGGCATTTTTCACAGTAGCCAATATCATGACCAGAATGATTATGGGGCTAATATATATTATAATAAGTGATAGAATGATATAGCATATCAAACGAAGAATGAAATGAACAACACAATCAGCAAAATAATAAAATTAAACTGTTTCACAGCCCTTAGCAAGTGAATTTGTCAGCTTCAGACAGGCAACATACTCAAAGCTGCTTAGCCACTGATTCCACACCATTCCCTTAAACTGAGCGCATCCTAGCTTAACTTCACACGGGGAGCCTAATCATAAATCACAACACAATAACAGGTGAGAAAGCTAGCGTGTCTGCAGCTCCCCCCCATTATCACACACTTTTCCACGTGGGACGTCAGAATCCTCAAGGAAACAGGCAATGGGAAAACGATGCATTCAATACAATGTATCGGTCCGTCCGCAAGCCGTGTGCGGATAGACTGTGATTAGATTATCTTCCTCATTCCTGAGTGAGAGCGCGCCTTCTGTAATGCACCTCGCAGCCCATTAACTCCCTCAAATCACTTCCAGCTTTGCTTTCATTATGGGAGTAGCAAAAAAAAAAAAAGGCCAACAACTCTATTACAAACCGCAAAAAAACAGGGTAATTTTAATCACATGAGCAAATCGATGTAACAAACGGGCGATTCAGAGTGGGACTAGCCCAATGGACCGACGTTCTCCGAGGAAGGGGAGGTGAATAAATTCAGCAGGGGGAGATGCCACTTGCTCGCATAAGGCGGCAATGCCATCCCTCCTAGTTCAGCTCACAGTGAGGTTTCGGGTTGCACACACAGTCTTTCGGTATCACTGCATCCAGCGTTAGCCACTATTCACTCATTACATAATACTAATAATTGAAGGGTGCACCGGTGTGTGAACTTTCACAATCACTGGCACCTGAGATGCGCTCTTCTCCTGGGACAGCAGTAGTGGCTCAGGGAGGAGGGTAGAGCGGGGTTCGTCTGGCAACCCTGAAGGTCGCTGGTTCGATCCCCGGCTCCTCCTAGCTGCGAGGGGCGAGGTGTCCCCATGACACCTAACGCTTAACTGCCCCCGACGAGCAGGCTGTTGCCTCGCATGGTTGACAGCCGTCGGTGTATGAATGTGTGTGTAAATGGTTGAACGTGAGGCAATAATTGTAAAGCACTTTGAGTAGCCACAGGTCTGAAAAGTGCTCTATAAATGCCGTCCATTTACCATTCTCCTTATTCAATGTTATTGAAATATTAAATGTAAATCATTACAACTTATTATACAATTTGCATAACTTGTATCACAGTGACACCATTAGGTTTTGGGATGTCTCCAGTAACGGGGAGATTAAACCTGCATATCATCATCCTCTGTAATTGAAAATAGGCCACCAAACCAACCAGACTGCTTTTGCTGAGGCCAGAGGTTTGTGTGTTTCTGTATGATAAAAGTTTTTAAAAAAAGAAAAAGTAATTCAATTATCTTGTGACCAAGCAAATCTAAACCACCTCAAGCTAAAATGGGTCTAAACCGGCACTTTTAACTGGCATTATTGATGTGAGCATAGTGTTACCCTCTCTTGATTGTGCTTCATAGACTGGAGAATGTGGAAAATTGAAAAAATTATGTCGGATTTTCTTGAGAAAGAGGTCCCAGTGGCGGAACGAGGGCATCATCACAGAGGGGGCGTAACGCTCTTTGTGAGCCCCTAATGCTAAAATGCATGACTATAAAATTGCCGATTGACACAAATAAGACGTATGCATCGCACATTACGCCACACAAACCTGTATACCTAAAATAATGAGCAACTTAAAAGTTCTCATGACACAAAAAAAGGTTACCAAAGGGCACGTTGGATTTGCTCCACTGATCCATGAACCTTTCAGCACTACCGCCGATGGACAGCGAACACACACACTACTACTAAACTCTAAGCTACTGCTCACTACACAAAACGTAACTTAATTCAAACATATACAGCGATCACAACACCCATAGCCTGGGCCTCCATAGACTAAACAATACAGAGTGGTCTCACCGTACCTTCCATCACGGCCACTTAGATCCTCAGACTCCTGCCTCCTAGTTATTCCTAGGGTGAGGACCAAGACACACGGGGAGGCAGCATTCGCTCACTATGGTCCTTCCCTGTGGAACAGCTTGCCACTTGCGCTGAGGATGGTCCAATCACTTGAACTTTTTAAGAAACATCTTAAGACATACCTTTGTAGCCTTGCCTTCTCTTAAATCCCTGACCGTTTTGAATTTTAGGTCTTGATGTGTCTGTTCTGTTTGCATATGCATGTGTGTATACTTCTTTTTATATTTTCTGACTTTTTGCACCTTGATTTTTATTTCAATTTGTATACATATTTTATTGTTTTATTGCTCTTCTTGTGTTTATCTTAATTTTAATTGCTGTTGTTAAGCACCTTGTATTGCTGTCTGCACGAAAGCGCTATATAAATAAAACTGAATTGAATTGAATTGGTCCATAACACCAGGTGAAGTAAAGTAGACATGATGGTCTACAGTGAAACCCAGAGCAGAAGCAGGCAATGCTTAGGCAGAGTCTCTCTCTCTCACTTTCTCTCTCTCTCTCTCTCTCTCGTCTCTCCCTCTCTCTCTCTATAAAAATAAAAAGTATATATATATAATGATCTTGGTGTCTGACAGCAAGGAGCCCCAAGTTACTGGACATAGGGGCCCTTAAGGGGTACAGCTACTGTGCTGGCAGAGCTTTAAATATACGGAAGGAGCTTAGATCAAACAAGACATGAAACAAAATATTGTCACACCAATGTTTCGTACACAAATCTTGTCATGTTAAATGCACACAGAAATATATTATTTCAAACATTGTCATCATTGAAGATGAATAATAAGGAGAAACCTGCAGGATAAGGTCAGAAATGAGGGGGCCCCCCCCTAGTGAGAGCGCGCCGCCCCCCCCCCCTCTCACTAGGGGGGCCCCCCTCATTTCTGACCTTACTCCTGCAGGTTTCTCCTTATTATTCATCTTCAATGATGACAATGTTTGAAATAATATATTTCTGTGTGCATTTAACATGACAAGATTTGTGTACGAAACATTGGTGTGACAATATTTTGTTTCATGTCTTGTTTGATCTAAGCTCCTTCCGTATATTTAAAGCTCTGCCAGCACAGTAGCTGTACCCCCTTAAGGCCCCTATGTCCAGTAACTTGGGGCTCCTTGCTGTCAGACACCAAGATCATTATATATATATACTTTTTATTTTATAGAGAGAGAGAGGGAGAGCGAGAGAGAGAGAGAGAGAGAGAAAGTGAGAGAGAGAGACTCTGCCTAAGCATTGCCCTGCTTCTGCTCTGGGTTTCACTGTAGACCATCATGTCTACTTTACTTCACCTGGTGTTATGGACCAATTCAATTCAATTCAGTTTTATTTATATAGCGCCTTTCGTGCAGACAGCAATACAAGGTGCTTAACAAGCAATTAAAATTAAGATAAACACAAGAAGAGCAATAAAACAATAAAATATATACAAATTGAAATAAAAATCAAGGTGCAAAAAGTCAGAAAATATAAAAAGAAGTATACACACATGCATATGCAAACAGAACAGACACATCAAGACCTAAAATTCAAAACGGTCAGGGATTTAAGAGAAGGCAAGGCTACAAAGGTATGTCTTAAGATGTTTCTTAAAAAGTTCAAGTGATTGGACCATCCTCAGCGCAAGTGGCAAGCTGTTCCACAGGGAAGGACCATAGTGAGCGAATGCTGCCTCCCCGTGTGTCTTGGTCCTCACCCTAGGAATAACTAGGAGCAGGAGTCTGAGGATCTAAGTGGCCGTGATGGAAGGTACGGTGAGACCACTCTGTATTGTTTAGTCTATGGAGGCCCAGGCTATGGTGTTGTGATCGCTGTATATGTTTGAATTAAGTTACGTTTTGTGTAGTGAGCAGTAGCTTAGAGTTTAGTAGTGTGTGTTTCGCTGTCCATCGGCGGTAGTGCTGAAAGGTTCATGGATCAGTGGAGCAAATCCAACGTGCCCTTTGGTAACCTTTTTTTGTGTCATGAGAACTTTTAAGTTGCTCATTATTTTAGGTATACAGGTTTGTGTGGCGTAATGTGCGATGCATACGTCTTATTTGTGTCAATCGGCAATTTTATAGTCATGCATTTTAGCATTAGGGCTCACAAAGAGCGTTACGCCCCCTCTGTGATGATGCCCTCGTTCCGCCACTGGGACCTCTTTCTCAAGAAAATCCGACATAATTTTTCAATTTTCCACATTCTCCAGTCTATGAAGCACAATCAAGAGAGGGTAACACTATGCTCACATCAATAATGCCAGTTAAAAGTGCCGTTTAGACCCATTTTAGCTTGAGGTGGTTTAGATTTGCTTGGTCACAAGATAATTGAATTACTTTTTCTTTTTTTAAAAACTTTTATCATACAGAAACACACAAACCTCTGGCCTCAGCAAAAGCAGTCTGGTTGGTTTGGTGGCCTATTTTCAATTACAGAGGATGATGATATGCAGGTTTAATCTCCCCCGTTACTGGAGACATCCCAAAACCTAATGGTGTCACTGTGATACAAGTTATGCAAATTGTATAATAAGTTGTAATGATTTACATTTAATATTTCAATAACATTGAATAAGGAGAATGGTAAATGGACGGCATTTATAGAGCACTTTTCAGACCTGTGGCTACTCAAAGTGCTTTACAATTATTGCCTCACGTTCAACCATTTACACACACATTCATACACCGACGGCTGTCAACCATGCGAGGCAACAGCCTGCTCGTCGGGGCAGTTAAGCGTTAGGTGTCATGGGACACCTCGCCCCTCGCAGCTAGGAGGAGCCGGGGATCGAACCAGCGACCTTCAGGGTTGCCAGACAACCCCGCTCTACCTCCTCCTGAGCCACTACTGCTGTCCAGGAGAAGAGGCATCTCCGGTGCCAGTGATTGTGAAAGTTCACACACCGGTGCACCTTCAATTATTAGTATTATGGTAATGAGTGAATAGTGCTTACGGCTGGATGCAGTGATACCGAAAGACTGTGTGTGCAACCCGAAACTCACTGTGAGCTGAACTAGGAGGATGGCATTGCCGCCTTATGCGACGAAGTGGCATCTCCCTGCTGAATTTATTCACCTCCCCTTCCTCGGAGAACGTCGGTCCTTTGGGCATAGTCACTCTGAATCGCCCGTTTGTTACATCGATTGCTCATGTGATTAAATTACCCTGTTTTTTTGCGGTTTGTAATTAGTTGTTGGCTTTTTTTTTTTGCTACTCCATAATGAAAGCAAAGCTGGAAGTGATTTGAGGGGAGTTAATGGGATGCCGAGGTGCATTACAGAAGGCGCGCTCTCACTCAGGAATGAGGAAGATAATCTAATCACAGTCTATCCGCACACGGCTTGCGGACGGACCGATACATGTGTATTGAATGCATCGTTTTCCAGTGCTGTTTCCTTGAGGATTCTGACGTCCCACGTGGAAAAGTGTGTGATAATGGGGGGGACTGCAGCACGCTAGCTTTCTCACCTGTTATTGTGTTGTATTTATGATTAGGCTCCCCGTGTGAATGTTAAGTAGGAATGCGCTCAGTGTAAGGGATGTGTGGAATCAGTGGCTAAGCAGCTTTGAGTATGTTGCTGTCTGAAGCTGACAAATTCACTTGCTAAGGGCTGTGAAACAGTTAATTTTATTATTTTGCTGATTGTGTTTTCATTTCATTCTTCGTTTGATATGCTATATCATTATATCATTATATATAATATATTTTAGCCCATATCATTCTGTGGATGATATAGGCTACTGTGAAAAATGCCTATGATATTGTTTCATTCTGATATTATTGATCACAACCTGAGTGCGCCAGTGCTAAATATGTGGCTGTGACTCGCGCCAGAAAGAGAGACAGAACGAGAATGAAACGTGGCAAAGATAAGTAGTGGGAACCAATACCGACGATGAAATCATATCGTCCCTGGGCACAGACACGTCTCAAGTCATGTCCCTTGAATGTTGATTCTGGGAAGAAGGAAAAAAACAATCAAGTTTCATAGGAAAAAGAGAAAAAAAAAAACACAGGCCGACTTACTGCCTCTTTAAGTAAATGCATAATAATGCATGTAGGCCAAATCCAGCAATCTAGCAAACGCAATCTGAACAGCCTATTCAGCGTAAAGCAGAAAGATTTGGAGGAGTAATTAAATGGAGCGATACGAATCACAGCTGGTTAAGCTAATTGTACTTGGGAAGGGAAGAGGCTCCGAATCAAGCGCTCACATCCGGCTGCTCGCAGGCCGCCATCAGGTCTGTGACCACATTCATGCGTTTATGAAGTTACACGTGGTAATGTGCACACTGCACACTGCACAGTCAGAGGAGTAAAACACGCCTGTTGCGGGGAGACACAAGCACACGCTACACGGATAGCCTACAACCGATGCAATGCGCTCTAACAGCATTGTGACGCGGTGGTAGCCTACATGCTACACACCAAATGAACAACACACAAAATATACTGTAAGAGAGAATGCATTGAATATAGTTTATATCCCCCCATTTGTAATTATCTCTCCCTTTTAAACAGAGAAGAGACGTGGAACAGCGCTATATATGATTGACATTTTATATCATTATCTTTAAAACCTCCGCCAGCGATCTGAGAACACAGATTAAATTATGACCTGACATATTGATCGAACACCGGAGAACGGGACACTAATTGCGACAATGAACACACGACTCATCGAAATCAATTTAATAAGACGGCTAAAGGCCACGGTATAGGATTTTACCGTTCAAAACCAAAAACAAACACATCCACCCAGTAACACCGCCGTTGCCCAAGAGCCTACAAGGGAGTTATTTTCCAAAAGCAGCGGATATTGGCTGCTTATTATGAGTTATGATACGAACCCAGGCAGCTGTTTGTTTTTTTCGGCTTTTGCCACAATGCCACTGGCAGGCAATCGTCTTGGTAACCCTCCCTCCACACACACACACACACACACACACACACACACACACACACACACACACACACACGCACACACACACACACACACACACAACACAACACACACACACACACACACACAGAACACAACACACACCCACACACACAAGCCACACAGAACCGAGGACCAATAGACCAGATGGCTGATGGACTTTGCCTTGGGTGAACCTCAGATAAACAAAGTAATAGAAGGGCGCCCCATTCCCTTAGTGTCGCATGTGATCTATTAGATGAAAGGGGACAGGGTAAATGACGGATGGCACTTTGCGTTGGCACAGTCAGTCTTCGTCTCGCACAGTAAGTGAACCGAAAGATTGTAAATGGGGACACTTTGAGACCCCCCCCCCCCCCCCAAAAAAAAATATCTGGACCAAATCTGGACCGACGACATTTAAACCTGTAATAAATTTTTGATTTACTATCGGTGGGGAGGCCCAGGTACGAGCGGAGCATTCATTAGTAGTCCCGCATCAATGATGTGTCATGTGTGCCCTCAGATAATGTGTCCTTGAAGGCATTGAGAGGGCAAATTGAATATTTTTTGTGCCAAACTCAAGGAGAGGAGGGTCAAGGAGTGGAATATGAGAGCATGGAGGAAACGCAAATGAAGAATATTCGGTTCTGTTGTTGGCTATGGCATTGACTCTTGTTGAGTGGTGAGAAGGACAAAAAACCCAGCTTTTTGTAATTCAATGACAGGCTCCAGTGAACAGTGTGATATGTTTGCTACAGAGAGAGAAAGTGACTGCGCCAAGTTTGCCTAAGACTTCAAGGACACAGGAAGCGTTTGGGGAAATCCATAGAAGCTACCAGAACGCGGTCAGGTGTGACTGACAAACTGTTACTGACCACTCGTTCGTTAAACATATTATCTCCTATTATATCTATGGATTGAAGCGAGGGCGAGGCAAACACGTCGCCGAGTCAACATTGTATTTGGTACTGTGCACCGTGTGCCAACGGATGACACGTGGATTTTGAGTCCTCTCTTTCAGCTCCGAGCAGAGAGGATGAGAGGAATGGCGCTGCACAGTCACAGTGCATTGTTAGCGCGTTGTCACCACGTAATTTCTCGTGTTTTCCACTATTATCTGTATTCCTCCCAGCTGGGAAAATCACCAACCTTCTATCAATATCTGGGGCTATCGCTATTGAAGTACAGTGTGTGTGTGTGTGTGTGTGGTGTGCTGCTTGTGTGTGCTTTTATGTGTGTGTAGTGTGTGTGTGTGTGTGTGTCTGTGTGTGTGTGTGTGTGGTGTGTGTGTGTGTGTGTGTGTGTGTGTGGTGTGTGTTGTGTGTGTGTGTGTGTGTAAGTGTGTTGTATGTGTGTGTGTGTGTGTGTGCTTTTATTCCTCCTCCACATTAAAGAGGACCACATATAAGCGTGGGTGGATAACTGGCCAGTGTTACTAACTATATTCACACATTCATACACACAGGCAAACACACAGAGGCACACACACACACACAGGCAAGATAAAAAGATACAAATAAAAAGTTGTTAGAACCATATCACACTGGACTTTCTGCAGAATAAAGATTGGAGAGTAATTTACCCACAAGGCTGGTTAGGCATAGATACAATACCATTATCAGAAATGGCCACTGTCATGATTATTGGTAGCAGGGGTGCAAGTTTGGTTTGACAGGTGTGTGTGTGTGTGTAATAAACATAATTTTAAAAAATGCAATTATTTTTAAGGACCTGCAGTCCTTGAAAATAATGGGAGATGTGGACCAAATGGCTAATTTATAAAAATGTCGAGTGAGGTGAGTGGATACAACAAGGACAGCTTCTGATCACAACACAAGCCAAGTCACTTCTAATGAAAGGAGATGGAGAGAAGTAATCAAGCATGATTAAAGCTGTGAGATGGATATGGCATTTAACTGATAGGATTCACACAGATCTTACCTTCATATGCTCTAACCTAATATAATACCTCATAATGAACTGATCAGTCTATATTTTGTGCGGTACATTGACGTATAGTTTCCTTTATATAACGCCTGTATTGCATGTTATTCAGTAGAGTGGACTTGAGCACAGTGAAGTTAGTTGTAATAAAGCGATTTGATTACAAATTCAACTAAATTCATAATTTTGGTGTCATTTGTTGAATAGTCTTCAACCAAAAGTGTTGGGAGCAACATGTGTCCGCCAGTGAGTGAGCTACACCAAGCCTGGTATAAAGCTAAAACACAAACAGAGAAGTGAGTCATTCATGGTGAATGAGTCCCAACTTCAAACTACAGACATATTTTATATTGGAATTCAATTTCACATCGCAAGTCCCATGCCAAGACACAGCAGACACACCAACCACCAAGATGCCCTAAACTCTGGTCATTTGTCAAGGGGCGAGCGTTGCAAAGAAATTGATTGGGCTGCTGGATCGATATCCTGTCTTGACCGCGGGGTGGCCCAGGGGGAGCGACCGATGAACTGCTGCTGGCCAAGGAGGTGGCTGCTCACTCTTCCAGACAAGACCCCACTTCTGTCCATTCACCACAAGGGCTCCAGGGATTGGCTCATTGATACATTTACACTTACAGATCCATGAAGGCTTTGACTTAATAGTCAATAATATATGTATATATATATTATATTATATTATATATATATATATATATATATATATATATATATAATATATATATTGCTCCATTCTTTATTTTATTTC